>PVJS01002364.1:0-85191 GCA_004027185.1 Glis glis | reverse complement strand
AAAAAAAAAAAAAAAAAAAAAAAAAAAAAAAAAAAGAATAGAGCAAGGGTAGAATAGCCTGGGAGAAGCGGTCTGGATTTTCCTTGCCGTGTTGGGCTTGAGTCCGTGAGCGGCAGCGGGAGGGTCAGGCTCTCTAGTGGCCGAGGTCTTGCCGAGGTGCGCTTGAGCTCTCAGAGCTGCCCGCTGTGGGCACGGTGCATGCTGTCCACCTGGAGGGTGCGTTCTGCTGAGCGGAAGCAAGAGCTTCCAGACAGAGTTGTCCCTCACTAGGACAGTCACGATAGGCTGATCGCCATTAAAGATGACCCAGGTCAATGGAGAGGGGGTTTTCTGCTCCCAGCCATGGGAGACCGGCTCGTTGGAGAGCATCCTGACCCGAGGACAGCTGGAGAAGCTGTGGCTGTCGCGTGTTCTGGGTGACCGCATCGCTAGCCCGCCAAGCCCCGTGCCCACGCGTGTCATGTCTTCTTTCAGCGCGACGCGGACACTCCTGCACTGAGAAGTGGCTTTGGTGTTCTTTCCCTTTAACATGGACAGACCTTTCTAAGTGTCACGCCTGAAGGAATGCTGTGGAAGTCGAGCTGCTGGACTTCTCTGTCCATAAAAGCCTCCACGTGGCTCGGCTTCTCTTCCCTGCAACTCATGCCTGGGAGCCTGGAGCCAACTTGTAAAAAAAAAAAAAGCCCAAAGTCTCCGTGGGGGTAGCCCCCACTTGGAGAAACTCCACAGATAGGAGAGAGGACAGGAGAGCCCAAATCCCAGATTTTTTTTTTAACCCAGGGACATTCTACTTCCAAGCGATGCCCCCAACCCTTTTTTATTTTTTATTTGGAAACAGGGTTTTGCTAGGTTGCTGAGAGTCTCGCTAAGTTGCTGAAGCTGTCCTCGAACCTGCGACCCTCCTGTCTCAGCCTCCCAAGTACTGCATGCCCGGCAGATTCCCAGCTCTGAGTCTTCCCAGACCAGCTACAGACGTGTGCGTGAGGAAGCCTTTGAGATGAACCCAGCCAGCTCCCCATGTGATTGCAGCTCACGAGAGCCCCAAGCCAGAACCGCCGGGCTGAGCTGCTCCGGGATTCCTGAGCACGGTCACTGTGAGAACTGGCATGTGACTGTCCTCGTTCGAAGTCACTATGTTTCGGAGGAATTTGTCAACACTGGAACACAGCTCCACGAAGCTGATAAAACCTACGTTGGAGTCTTTGGAAAGCTACCACAGTGACAGAGGTATAGCTCGAGGGGCCGAGAATCTCAAAAGAAGGACACCCCCAGGGGAGAGCTGGACACTGGGGGTCACTTCACTCCCAAGGTCTCTGTGACTCGCATACAGCTGTTGGGGAGCGGAGCAGCAAGCATCTCTAAAGGTCTAAGTTGAACACAGCTTTTGGCATTTTTATAGGACTTGGGGGAAAATTGGGGCTCAGGGTCCTGCTAAGTAGGAAGGTCCCTGGTAAATACCTCCTGACTTTCGGCTACAACTCCTAAGAGGAAAGTTGTACTTGAAATAGACCAGCCCTTACCAAAGCTGAAAGTTACCTTTATTTATTTATTTATTTTTTGGTACTTGGGATTGAACCCAGGGGAATTCTACCTCTGAGTTACATTTCCTGCCCCCCCAACTTTTTTTAATTTTAATTTTGAAGCAGGGTCTCCCTAAGTTGTTGAAAGTCTCTGCTAAGTTGCTGAGGCTGGCCTTACATCTAAGATCCTCCTGTCTCGGACTCTCAACTACTGGGATTACAGATGCATGACACTGTCTGGCACAAAGGCTACCTTTACATCAGTTCAGTTGTTCACAAGATTAAGTTCATTTGTCCCTCCTCTGTCACCACAAATGAAAATAAATCCTCTCTTAGTAAGGCAACGTCTTTCAGAAATTCACATTTTTGCTACTTTATCTGGATTTCGATATTAAAAACAAAAACAAAAACAAAAACAAAATCGAGGTGTGCACTAACACAAGAATCGACTGACCATCAGGGCACAATACATAATATAGAAGAGGAGGCCTGGCAGTCAGTGTTATCAGACGTGAACTTTAAAACAACTCTGACATGTGCAAGAATTCGAGCAATGACATAGAAAATTGCTGTGGAGAACGGGAAACTATAAAATAGTCAAACGGAAATTCGAGAATTGAGAAATCAATAACCGAGACTTTAATAGAAGGATTTAACAGCACGTGAGACCCAGTGGCAGAGCAGACTAGCGAACTACATGAACGATCAGGGGAAAACTCCCAGTATGGAGACAGAGGAAAAGAAGGATAGAAAGTACAGAAAAGAGCATAAGAGACATTGGACATGGTGAAACTGTCTACAGGTGCCACTGGAGCCCAGAAAGAGAGGAGAAAACGGTGAAACCATATTTGAAAATATAATGGCCAAGCATTTTCCTAAACTGACAAAAACATCATGCTATGGGTTCTAGAGGCACCGTGGACCCCGAGGAGGATACATGAACACACATAGGTACATCATAGCAAAAGTACTGAAAATCAAAGAAAAAGAGGACAACTTAAATGACTCAGGGGACAAATTTCCTTCTAAGAGCAAGAGTGAGCATGACATTGACTTCTAAGAAACAGTGGACACTTGAACGCAATGGAATGATACTATTCACGGTGAAGGAAAATAACCTCTAACCTAGAATTTTTATAGCCAGCGGAATCCTCCCCAAACACTTTTTCTGACAAAGAAAAATTGTGAGAAAGTATCATTATTGGATTCACCCTAAAGAAGATAATAAAAAGATTTCTTAAGACAGAAGGATATTGATCCCAGGTGGAAGGATGGGAATTAAGAAATGAGTGAAGAACAAAGAAAGCATCTTCAGGGGTTAAAAATGTAGAATTAAAATACAAAACAAAGCGCAAGAGGCAGCGACGCAGGGATAAATGAAATTCGCGTTGCAAATTTCTTTTCTAGGAAGTAATTCCAAACGCTAATTTATCTTAGTCTTTTACAAGTCAAGAAGGCACTCATTTTAGGTTATACATTATAAAATTTGTAAAATACTGTATAACAAGCTAAGAGTGGAGGAAAATGAGATAATAAAAATACTCAGGGCTAGCTTAGAACTAGCTTTACTAGTTCCAGCTCTTTGGGAATGTGAGGCAGGAGGATCACATGTTCGAGGTCAGTCTGGGCAACTCAGTGAGACCCTGTCTCAAAATAAAAAATAAAAAGGGCTGGGGATGTAGCTCAGTGGTAGAGAACTTGCCTAGCGTGTGTGAAGCCCTGGGCTCAATCCCCAGTACTGTAATTAAAAAAAAAGGATTAATCCCAAAGAAGATAAGGAAAAAAAAAAAGAACACAAAACAGGCAGGACAAATAGAAATGAACTAATAAGATTATAGATTTAAACTCTATATCAAACATTATGTAAATGTAAATGGTCCAAATACCCTAATTATAAGATGAAGATTATTAGATTAGATAAAAACAAAACTGCTTCCTAAAGACATATCTTAAATGTAAGGACTTAGGATTGGAAGCCAAAGGAAAGAAAAGGTGTACTCTACAAGCATTACTGCAAGGGAGGCAGGGTAGCTGTATTAATTAATAGCCACGCAGAGTTAAAGGCAAGAATCATTACTAGAGATAAAGGTAATTATTCCATGATGGTAAAGGGGTCAATGTCCCAGGAATCTACAACAAATCCAAATTTATAGACAATTAGTAACATAGATTCACAACATATAAAGCAAAAATTATGACACTTATGAGGAGAAATAAATTTATAATAATGGTGGGAGATTTTTTTTCTCCAAGTTAATGAAGAGACTTTTCTCAACTTTAAGTTTTTTCCCATTAAAAAAAATTTCCGGAGTCTGATACCTTTCATCTGATAGCAAGCACTAGCAGATAAACACAGGAAAGGATAAAAACAAATATGAATGGAAAACAAGCACAGTGGGCCAGCCCTTCTCGAAGAGCTAGCTTTACCTGTGGGCTTTGGGATTCATAGGAATTTCTGTATTCTGTGTAAATAGACTGGCTGCCCACTAAAAGAAATTTCTGGGTCATATCATAGTTAAGCACATTGTTCTACCGAAGTACTGTGTAGTGAGCACCCTGCTTCCTGATGTCTAACTTCCTGAACACATTTCAGAACCTGGTGAGCATTGTAAAGAAAGCAACGCCTTTACTACCCAGCCTTCATCTCCCCACTGTCTAATATTTTCTAGCAGAGTCAAAACAACCGAGACTCCCGCGTGGAACAGACATGGCTGACGGATGTTGTCTGCGAGATGCTATAGAGTAGAGCATTGAAATCAGCAGCAAGAGTGTAGGGCGTGTCCCTTGTCTCATGCATGTCCTGGGCTCCTGTGTTCTCGCCTCTGCTTCCAGGGACCCTGCGCGCTGTGGTTTTAATATGGTCTGTCTCCACCAAAACTCGCGTGAAGGCTTAATTCTTGATGAGGCAGTGCCAGGAGGGGGGACCTTTAAGACAAAATTAGGTCATGGGGTCCACTCTTATGCATGGTTTAATGCTGTCTTCATGGGAGTTCTAGCTCTCCCGGGACTAGATTATTACTCTTGAGAGAGGGTTGTTATAAGCAACCAGGCCCCCTTGTCCCCCGTCTTTTCCACATATACTGCTCGTCTCTTTCACACCAGCTTCTGCCATGATGCTGTCCTCCATGTTGTGACACAGCCAGGGGCCAGTGCCAAGCTGTGCGGACTTTCTAGCCGCCAGAATGGGGAGCCAATGAAACCCCATTTTTTTCTTTATGAAGTAACCAGCCTCAGGCATTTTGTTATAGCAACACAAAATGGACTAAGATTCTTTCTGGCAATGATGGTGCAGACCCTGAGGTTGTTATATTCTGTGGGGTGTGTGTGTGTGTGTGTGTGTGTGTGTGTGTGTGTGTGTAAGAGAGAGAGAGAGAGAGAGAGAGAGAGAGAGAGAGAGAGAAGAGTGTGTGAGGACTGGTCTAGATGACTTATTTAGTATTTTTTTAAAACTTTTTTTTTCTGGCACTGGGGATTGAACCCAGTGGCATTCGACCTCCAAGCTACACCCCCAGCCCTATTTTGTATTCTTTATTTTTTTGAAATAGGGTCTCACTAAGTTGCTGAGGGACTCACTAAGTAGCTGAGGCTGGCCACGAACCCGGATCCTCCGGTCTCAGCCTTCCAAGTACTGGGATTACAAGCGTGCACCACCACACCTGGCTTACTTATTTAGTATTGAGGGCAAAGCTACTTAAAATATCAGTATCCTCTTTGTTTATAACAAGTTGTTTTTTATGTTATTTTTGTAAAATTATTTATGTTCATTGTAGAATAATCAGAAAAAAGAGACGAACAAGAAAAATAATCACTCACCACCCTACCCCTAGAGATAATAATTTTTATTGTATCCCTTTCGATCTTTTTCTTATTTTCCAAGCAGAATCTAATCATGCATGTTACTTGATGGCTTACTTAAAAAAAGGAAACTTTTCAAATGTATCAAGAACACATTTTAAAGGCAATACATATATAGATTTATACTTGTTTATTTTTAGTACCATTTACTGTTTTTTCCTTATTCTACAATAATATCGGAAGTATAAAAAAAGGAGGATTCAGAAAATAACAGTTAACTACTACTTTTATGCTCGGGAAAGTTTTTCCAGTGCCTTTTCCATGTATAAAAATAATTTTTACTTTTTTCTCCCAAACAAAATTAGGCTCATATTATACATGACAACATCTTTGTTTTTGATGGCTGAATCCCACTGTATCAAAGTACCATCTCTCATTTATATTTTATTTTATTTCTTTGTGGTACTGGAGGTTGAACCCAGGGGCATTCTACCTCTGAGCTACACCCCCAGCCCTATTTTATTTTTATTTGGAAACAGGGCCTTGCTAAGTTGCTGAGGCTGGCCTCCTAAGTAGTAGGATTACAGGTGTGCACCACTATGCCTGGCTCCATCATGTATTATTAAAATGTGATATTTAGAATGGGTTCATTCTATCTGGAAACATCTTCCATTTCCTACTCATGTCTGGGCTAGAAAAGGAGAGGTTGAGGCTGAGATTCCTGGCCTCTGAACCTCACGAAGGGGACAGATTAGGAGGAAGCCCAGTCTAAATGTAAATATCTTTGAAAAGGTAACGCCGAGCCCTGACTCTAAAAGTCCACTGTGATTCTACAGAGACTTAGGAGATGTCAAGTTTTTGCATATTAAGGATTTGCTTTAATGAGCAGATTACGATCGTTTGTGCATAATTTATGATGTTAATGAGAATGGCACTACAAAAGGTGTCTAAGTATGTTTGAAAAAATCATTTCTTATAAGCCTTTGCTATTGCCATTTTGTTTGTTCCGTTAATTGTCTTAGAGAAATCCTTCCTAGGCTGTTTCAGAGGCTAGGTGCCACAGTCACAAATACCCGCCCCTCCCATCTTAGTGACTTTGCGCATGCCCAGTGGGGACTGATTAGGGCCCCTGCTCATCACAGACACTCATGGGCCGGGCTGATGGAAGCACCTCCCCCTGTGATTCTGGTGAGGGATGGCATGGCAAATCACCCGCTAATTTTTTTAAGCCAGGGGTTGGCAAACTATGACCTTTGGGCCAAGTCTAACCCGTCACTTGCTTTTGTACCTGCAGGATTTTTTTCTTACATTTTGAAATAGTTTAAAAAAATCAAAACAAGAGTAATATTTGCGGCACACAAAAATGATATGAAATGCAAATTTTAGTGTCCATCAATAAAGTTTTCTTGGAACATACACTCCCCTCTCCCTTTTTTTTGTGGTACTGGGGATTGAACCCAGGGTATTCTCCCTCTGAGCTACACTCTCAGCCCTATTTTGTCTTTTATTTTGAAACAGGGTCTTGCTAAGTTGCTGAGGGCCTTGCTAAGTTGTTGAGGCTGGCCTCCAACCTGTGATCCTCTTGTCTCAGCGTCCCAAGTACTGGGATTATAGGCGTGTGCCACCACGCCTGGCTCTGACACACCTATTTGGTTTCATGTTATCCATGGCTGCTTTCGTGTTCCAGTGGTGGAGTTGGATTGTTCCAACCACAGCCGTTGGCTCACAAAGCCTAAATATATGTCTGCTCTTTCATAGAAAAGGTTTGCCAACCCTGTCTTAAAGCAGCTACCCAGAACCGTTCCATGATCCTCACGCGCACATTTATCGGCTGAAACAAATCCTTGTTTAACTTCCAAAGAGACGGAGACAGTTCATGCAGCACAATTTACAACAGCCAGATCATGGGACCAGCCTGGGTGTCTGTGAACGGGTGAATGGACCCCAAAACTTTGGTCTATACACACAATGGAATTTTACTCAGCCATGAAGAAGAACAAAATCACATCATTTGCAGGAAAATGGATGGAACTCGAGATTATTCTACTAAGTGAGTATAGCCAATCTCAAAAAAGGAGTAGATGTATGTTTTCCCTTATTTGTGGACGCTAGAGAGAGATTTGGAAATAAGGGCAACATCGGATGGATGAGCAGAGACTCCAGGGGAGCGACTGAGGGGGCTTAGGAAGGGAGGAGGGGGATGAAGTCATAAAGGATGTACTAGTTGAAATGATGCTATGAATGTAAACAAAATGACCAATTCCAGCCTCAAAGTCAAGCATGGGGAGGGGAGGGAGGGGGAGGGGCCCGGTGGGAAGGGCACCATGAGTTGTGTGCATGTATTTTTCTGACACTCTGTACCCCAATATGATGTAAAATTACAAGGCACAAAATTGAGAGAGAGAAAGAGAGAGAGAGAGAGAAATGCAGAGAACTGGAGGTATTTGGTGAATAGCAGTCTAGGAGGATTACCACATAGGCAGAGAAAAGGTGGATTCCTGCCTAGCATCTGGCTGAGCTCACACCCATTCTTAATTAATTGGATTTGAACTAAAGATGATTTCCCATAAATGTTTGTCAGAAACCTGAATCGCCTGTGTTCAAGCAGGCCTGGCCCTCCTTCAGGATGACTGCCATCGATCTGTGATTATTCTCATAACTGCAATTTACAACTGGATAACAACAGCCGGAGAAATGCATAAGCAACCCAATGAGCAATTTTAAGGAAAAAATCAATTCTAGTTCTCCAGAGAGCAAGGGGACATTTAATACTGTAAATTGATCTCGGCTAGAAAGAGAACCGTGAAAAGCATTTATTTTCTTATTCATAGCCTCCTTTAGCGTAAGCGCTTCTGACCCTTATTTGGGGGTAACCTCCAAACAATGCGATGGCAGTGGAGGGACAATGAGGTTGTCACTGATTTCTGAGACAGGGCAAGCTCCTCCGCAGCCTCGGACAATCCCCAGCCACGTCCATACGTGCTGAGCAATAGGGCAATACAAATATGAATGATTGATTTAAAAACGTAATGCAGGGCGGCTGGGACCAGAACCTGCCATGAGATGGATGCGCATGCTCAAACTTTCTCCTTGGAGCTCCACTGCTACTGATGTGGTGTACTGACCACCATGCCAGCAGCTGGGGCGTGCCCGACCCTGGCCACTCCCTGTCCAGTGGACACAGACCCCAAAGTGTGAGCTCAGGACTCCTGGCCAGCAGTCCCACTGAGTCAGCCCTGCTCAGTCCTTGGCTGCGTGAGATGGCTTTAGCTCTCTTTCTCTCCTACAAATGACAATCCCTTTCTTTTTAAAAACCTCCAGATAGTTCTTGTGCAATTGTGCACCACAATTATTCCTAATGAATCATCCCCAGAGGGCGCGTCTTTGTGAAGTCTTTCCTACTTGTTTCTCATTCTGGCAACTGAGTAATCAGAGGATAGAAGAGCCCTTGTTCCCGGCCATAAAATAAGTTTATAGAGATATAATTAGCAAGAGTATTATCTTCATTTGGACTTCGCCATGCTAAATGTCCTATAAGAGTTGTTTACGAGGCCATCTGAATGGTTATGGTATTAATAACGTGATTAGCAAGAAGTATCAATATTTCCCACCACTTACTCCTCCTAATGAGGTTGCATGCAGAGCTCTGGGCTGGGGAAGAGCTGGTGGATTTATAGAAAGTTGTAAGGAAGCACTTAGGAATCTGTAAAAGGAATTTGGCAATCTGGAAATGTAGGGCCCTTGTCCTTTGAATTAGTAACTCGGAGGAGGTCTCTGTGTGCAGATCCGAGTGGCCCGGGACACACTGAGCTCTTGGCCCACGGTCCACCCAGACATACTCTCCCAGGGGCCAGCTCTCCTGAGACTTCTTGCAGGAACCACTCAGCACTCATGGGGTCTTGGAGGTTCTGTATTTCTCGCAGCGCCGGGACAGACACAGGCTTGTGTCCCTTGCCCCTGGAGAGCCCCAGCCCTGTGTCTTCCAGTACTTTGACAGGTCCTGAACATCTTCTAGATGTCTAGAGAATTACAGGGAAGAGAGCTGGGGAGCCTTTGATGTCATCTTTTCCAGCTGGGCACATTGTAGAGGGGGACACTGAGGCTCAGACAGGCGGTCTCTTTTGCCAGAGTCCCAGGTGGTGAGAGGCAGAGCAGGGACCAAGCTGAGCTGTCCCAGTTCCTCCACCTGGCTGGATGGGACAGGAGAGGCAGTTCCAAGGCAGGCAGGGGGTGGCTCAGGCTGTGCCCCAGAGTCCTAGATGTCCCTTCTCACTGAGGACGATTCCTCTGGATTCTATGGTGACACAGAGGGGAGACACGGGGATGGAGGTGGGGCCTGCGTCAGGTACCAGATCTTTCTCTCTTGGGCCTGGCCGTGCCGGAGCCTCAGTTTCCTCCTCTGGGAAGGGGATGATTTTCTGTCCGGATGGTGTCCCTGTGTGCTTGTGAGACTCATGTGGAGGACTTGCTGAGAACGTGCTGTGCTTCTGTGCTGGCCAGGGATGGAGGGAGAGTGAGTGGTGAGCTGGCCCTCTCCAGAGGCCTGTCCCCTCGGCTGGCAGTGGTAGCCCCACGTCCTCCAGTGGTGGATGGCACGTCTGGCCGGGGTCCTGGCGGGGCCTCTGGGAGCTGCTTCCAGCCATTTGTGTGACATCCTGGCCTGCACAGTGCCGTGTGACTGGCTTGTCTGCTACTGAATCGCCCTCTGGAGTCATGGCCGAGAAGCCGCTCATTTGGGGATTAGCTCATAACCACACAGCTTCAGGCCTCCTGCCCCTCTGAGCCTCTTGCCTCCGCTGGGAATTCAAGGCTAAGCTCAGAATGGAAACCGGCGGCCGCTGGATTAGGACTCTGACAATCTCATCAGTCCATGTGTCCACAGGGGTGGCACACACTTGTTGATCTGGTCACCGGAGCCTGCACGTCAGGGAGACTTCCTCAGAGTGTCTCAGAGGGCAGAGCTGGGCTGCCCCCAGGTGTCCCCAGTGGGGGCTCTGCCCCTCAGAGCGGGCGAGGGGCTTATTCAAGGCCTCACGGGGAGTCTTGAGCCAGGGTAGGTCTCTGTATTCCTTCTTTTCACAGAGGGGCTGTTATGGTTAGATATAGAATGTCCCCTGAAGAGCTCATGTATTAGTGTTCAGAGTTGATGTAACTAAGTCATGAGGTTTATAATCTTATTAGTGGATAACGCGATTGTAATGGATTTACTAGGTGGTAGCCTAGCCTGGTGGGGTATGGCTGAAGAAGGTGGGTTCCTCAGGGTGTGCTTTAGATGTTGTGCATTTGTCTTTGAATCCCCTTGCTTATTTGTTTTTTCTGCTTCTGGCCTCCATGATGTGAGAGCAGACCCTTGTGCTCTCTTCCTCTCTCTGCTTCCCATCGCCATGCCCTGAGCTCCACAGACCTGGCATGACACGAACTGAACCCTGAAATCTCCAAAACTATGAGCAAATAAATCTTCCTTCCTCTAAGTTGTGTGGTCAGTAGTTTTGTTTTATATTTATTTATTTATTTATTTATTTATTTATTTTTGTGGTACCAGGGATGGAAACCAGGGGCGTTCTACCTCCAAGCTACACCCCCGGCCCTATTTTTTATCCTTTATTTTGAAACTGGGTCTCACGAAGTTGCGGAGGGCCTCACTAAGTAGCTGAGGCTGGCAGTGAACCCGGATCCTCCAGTCTCAGCCTCCCAAGTACTGGGATTACAAGCGTGCACCACCATGCCTGGCAGTAGTTTTGGATTACTGCAGTGAGGATGTTGCTGTGAAGGTGGAGGAGGATGACGGGCTCCCTGGAGCACCCCAGGCTTTCTCTGCAAGGCCTTCTTTCTTGGTCCAGCAGTGAAGGTCATTATTGAAAACCCTTTGGGCACTGGCAGTTGGACTCTTTCCTAACACTCTGGGGTCAGCAGGGACAGCAGACCCACTGCCCTTTCTCCTCTCCATGTACAACCCTAGGGAAATATCCATCAGCTTGCACACTCCTGAGTGTTCATGACCACCCAATTCTTCTCTGTACTCACCGTCACGGGCCAAGTAGGTTCTGAATAAATGCATGAGTCAGGGGATACATGGAAGAAACAGTTTGGCTTGGGTTTTGGTATCAGAAACAACCAAGAAATATTTGAGTCTTCCCTTGGAGGAAAGTGAGACTCCCTCTGAATACCTTGGGATGAGATGGCACCTTTCAGAGGTTTTGGGGGAGGGGTTTGTGGGAGAAGAACGTGGCCTCAGGGAGACCTACTGTGCGCTAATCCACTGCCCCTTTGATGTCAAGACTGCCTGTCCGCTGTTATATGGCTCCTCTTAGCCCCACTCAGATCCTATTACGCCAGCGTAAATTGAGTTACAGCATCGAAAGCTCTTTGTTTAGTGAAGCAGGCACTTTGTATTAGTTACTACATCTGTCTTGTTATTTTGCATCCTCTTTTCTAGGAGCCCGCGTGCGTGTCCTCGAGGAGGAAGCTGTAAAGACTAAGTGATTTATGAAATCTATTTTGTTCCTTTGGTTATGCCTAAATGAGATAAAGAGTGGTGTTGGGGCTCCGGCGTTTGCAGAGGAGGAGGGCTGACAGCCCAGTGTCCCTGCTGCTGGTCCCAGAGGATCATGGTGTCCTTGGTACCCAATACACATGTGGCCAAGGGTGTGAGTGGATTTTCTCTAGAATCTAAATGGTTACAAAGAGTTAGCCAGTAGGCCGTGGGTTCCTACAGAGTGGGAGTGTGGATGTGAGTGTCAGTAAGATGGCCAATCCTTTGTGTTTTGTATAGTTTAAAAGCACTTTTCCTCTACTATAGAAGTAATATGTTGTATATTGTGGAAAATTTGTAAAATAGAGACAAAGCGTGGTGAAAAACCCCAAATCCCAGCACCGAGGGTGAGTGCTACTGACACTTTAGTGTGCAACCTTCTTTTCTAGGTGTGTGTGTGTGTGTGTGTGTGTGTGTGTGTCCCTATACGCATATCCTTATAGTTTTCCCAAGAAAGGGATCAAAAGCATACTTGCATTTTATTTTATTTTATATTTTGCGGTACTGGGGATTGAACCCAGGGGCATTCTACCTCCGAGCTACACCCCCAGCCCTGTTTTTTATTCTTTATTTTTGAAACAGGGTCTTACTAAGTTGCAGAGGGCCTCACTAAGTAGCTGAGGCTGGTCAACCAGGGATCCTCCTGTCTCAGTCTCCCAAATACTGGGATTACAAGCGTGCACCACCACGCCCAGCTTTCTATTTGCATTTTATGCTCACAGCCAGGGCCTCTCTGGCTCCCCAGGATGTGCATATGGAGCCACCAGCTCACCCAGAGCCTTCCTGGCTCCCTGGCCCCTGCTCTCCCTAAGGGAATCTTCCAGCTTGACACCCAGCATGGTGACATGCCATCACCACCCACGGCTCTGTGCCCTTCGGTTCTGTTTCCATGTAGCCATGGGACAGGAGACGGGGGTGGGGTAGCCTCTGGCTTCCTGTGGCTCTGTCACTCAAGAAACACCAGCTGTTCCGAGTCCTTCTCCCCCCTGCCCAAGGGGCTGGATGGCTCTCGATAGGCCTCTGTGTGGCTGACCTTTTAGGTTTTAAGGCCAATCATGACCCTCAAACCCTGCAGGACCCCAGTTGTGCCCGTACCTTCTTTTTTTTTTTTGTCCTTTGCCACCCCTTGGGTCACTGAAGATGACCTCCTGTTGGCGGATGGCTCTGGGAGGCGTGCAACCCGCCTCGTATACAGCATACAGCCTCGGGGTGGGATGGTGAGGGAGAAACCCGCGGCCCGGCAGCTCTTCTCAGCTCATGGAGGAAAATGCTACAAATGTGTGTGTCTCCTCCCCGGCCTTAAGAGAAACTCCAGCTCAGCTACCCTTCTTCACCAGTCACCAGTGATGTCAGAGCGTCTCCATCCTGGTGCTGAGACAAGAGGGAGTATTTGCTCCATGTCCGCTTTCCATTTGCCTGGCTGGATCAATCCTCCTTGTCGGAGACAGGTCGTCCCGATGCCGTATCTGCATTGAAATCGGCTGAGCTCAGGGGTGTCCGCGGGGTGGGGCGCCCCTCTGTAGTCAATATTCCCCGACCTCCCAGCTTGCCCCGGCTTCGTTCAGTCGATCGTCCTGCTGCTGTCAGGAAGGCCTACCCTTGAACGCGCTGACCGATCCTTACCTGTCGGAGGCAGCGGGTGTGTCCGCAGAGGGCTGTCGGGTCTTCTTGAGTAATTAGAAGCAAACAAATCCCTGGCAGAGGCCTACTGGTGTCGCTGGGGGCAGCGAGGCAGAAGCAAGTGGGAAGATGGCCAGGTGCCAGAGCCAAGGAAGGTGTGGCCTTCTGAGAGGTGACGATTCCCCGGAGTGGGGGGACAAATGGCGCCACTGCAGGCCATCTTGTTGAGCCCACAGGATTCCTCGTCCCATGTGGCCCCAGGGTAGGACTGTCACTGTGCACACTGCTGGGCCTTCTGAGGTGAGAGAGAGAGAGGGCAGGGCCTGATCTGGGGTCTCTGCCCTGCTGGGCTCTTTATTGGAATCAAACTGGGTGTTGGCAACGTCCTAAGGACAGACTGAATTTTAGTTATTAAGTAAGTGACAGGGCTGGGACTCATACTCAGGGCTTCCTGACCCCAAAGCTGCGCACTTGTTCTTTTAAATCCATAGTTTGGGGTATGCGATGGGGGTCCCCCAAAGGATATGTCTATATCCCTGCACCTTGTGAATGTTGCCTTAATTGGAAACAAGGTCTTCGCAGATGTAATTAAAGACCTTGAGATAGAGAGATCATCTTGGATTATCCGAGCAGGCCCGCACTCCATGACAAGTATTCTTATTAAAAGAGAAAGGTCGAGGGGGATTTGAGACAGAGAGAAGACACAGGCAGGAGGGGCGGCAGTGTGACCACAGAGGCAGAGACTGGAGTGGTGTGGCCACAAGTCGAGGAGGCAGGGTCCTGGGCCTTCTCTCTGTGGCTCTGCGAGATTCTGGACTTCTGGGCCCCAGACTGTGAGAGATTAGTTTTCTGTTGTTAATAAGCCATTCAGTTTGTAGTAATTTGTCACCACGGTTGCAGGAAACGAGTACTGGGGACTTAGTGCCTGTCGGAAACTGGGGACGCCCAGTCCCTTTGCGCGCACAGACTCATCATTTTGATACCACTGGGCGCCATCTGAATGCGCCTCTCCAGGCCTCTCAGGATACTGCAAGCTGTCATAGTCTCGGTGTCCTTCTCGTGTACCCCCGGGTCCCCAGCCGTGGAGCCCGCTGCAAGCCGACCTGATGTTGCATACATTTTTTATGAATGGGTTTCGCTCGGCTTGGAGGTTGCCTGTGTCTTGCCTGCAGGCGGTGGCAGGAACTCGGCGCTGTTTCGGGTAGCCTCACCCGCAGCTGACCTCACAGGAGGGTTTTAAATAGCAGCCAGGGACGGGTTCTGAGTGCCTCGGAGTGGAAGCACCATCGCTTGATGACAGTTGAGTGCAGGGGAGACAGCACGAGGCGGGGGGCCGCCGCGTCTCCTCTGCTCTGACAGTAATCCGAGCAGGCAGATGTCTCCGACAGCTGGGGCTAATGGGCTGTCAGACAGGGCCCTGCCAGCCCGGGACATCCTCCGTGCTCCCTGGCATGGGTCCAGGGCAGACCGTGGGCGCTCAAGCACGGGGCCACCGGGGAGAGGGTGCTGGCCCCTGCTTGCGGAGGCCGCGTCCCTCCTGCCCAGTGGAGACTCGCTGGGAATGAGGGTCTGCCACACCTGGCCTGCACAGTTTATTTTCCATTTGCGGGAAATGGCCATTTGCATTATTGATGAGAGATTAAAACTAAGCTAATTCAGTTCAATTTCTCCGATAGACAAAACTATTTATAATTAACCTAGAAGCAAAGGTCAACGCGGTGGTAAATGGCCGCGGGGGCAGGGGAATCGCAATGAGGAGCTCATTTGCGTTAGGCAGAAATTACACAAGAACCACCGAGGAGCACTTTGACTTGAATTTGTGAGCCAAGGCCAAAGTTTGGTGCCACGCGACAGACCGTCGTCTCAGCCGCGGGTGTTCCGAACAAAGGACTGAAAGGCGGCTTGTGTCTTGAACATGTGGTCCTGCAAAGGGAGGGAGCTGCTGGCTTTGGGGACGTGTGTCCACAGTAGCATGGTAGCAGGGGAGTAGGGAGACCGAGGCCTGGTTTTGACTGGTTTTGACTCCAGAGTCCCTGTGGGAGCCATGCAAGGCGTGGAGTTCCAGAGTGACTTCAGTGTCTCTGTGAGCTAAGGCGGTGGGACCAACCCCAGAACCCTCCATCTCTGCCATCCCAGCCTCTTGCCCTGTGTTGTCATGAGTGATTCCAGAACGTGACAGGAAAGGGCTGGCCAGCGTCTGGACTGCCCAGCCACCCCTGAAAGTGAGCGGAGTGTGTTTTTGACTTGCCTGTCCGTGAGCGAGGTCTTGGTGGGAGTCCTCCGCTCAGTACCATTCGGTGACCTTGACAGGCGTAAGGACTCAGCAGTGTGGCGGGTGGGGATGTGTTCTCCCGCGCATGCCTGCCTGCACTGGTCCCCTGTTCTCGGTCTGCACGTGTGCTTTGGGTTACCTTGGCAGTGACTGTTCAGGGGAGGAGCAGGTATAGGGGAGGGCGTTTCCAGAGTGTCATGGAAAGGAACAGGCCCTTGCCCTGAGTCTTTTTACTTTTTTGATGGAGCAGAGTCATGCATTACCTCTTGTTTAATGGTGGTAAAACATATTCAGATATCATGATATTTTGAAATACATGCATTTGCTCTTTGCTCTAGTTTGGATCTGAAATGTCCCCCAAAGGCCCATGGGTAAAAGGCTTGGTCCCCAGCATGTGGTGCCACTGGGAGGTGGTGGAACCTTTAGGAGGTGGAGCCTAGTGGGAGAAAGTTAAGTCATTGGGGGCGTGTCCTTGAAGAGGGACCCCAGACCCTTCCTGTCTCTCTTTTTGCTTTCTGGATGCCATGAGGTGAACAGGCCTCCTCCATCACACTTTCCTACCATGATACATTGTGTTCCTACAGGTTCAAAGATGATGGGCCAAGTGACCATGAACTGAAGTTTCTGAAACTGTGCGCCACAATAAACCTTTCTTTTACTACCTCAGGGATTTTGTCACAGTGACAGAAAGCTGACTAACATACTCTTCATCCCAGTTTCCTGGCACAGAGCTCCTAAAACCTTTGGAATCTCTAGAGCCATGAGTGTGTTCTGTGTGCTAATGTGATGACTGGTGGCTGGTCAGCCTCAGGACGAGACTGGTGGCCAAACACCAAGACATAATTAGAGGGCCGAGAGGGGCTGAACACAGAGGCCAGTGAGTTAATCAGTCATGCCTATATAATGAAGCTTCTATAACATCCCACAAGTACTGGGTTTTGGGAGCTTCCATATAAATGAGTACAGGGAGGTGTCTGGAGGGTGGTGTGCCCAGAGAGGGCATGTTAGCTCCACACTCTTTCCACATGCCTTTCCCTGTATATCTTTTCTGATGAACTAAACTGCTAAATGTAAGTAAAATGTTTCCCTGAATTCTGTGAGTAATTCTAGCAAATTAATCGGACCCAAGGAGGGGGCTCTGGGAACCCCAATTTATAGCGAATCAGTTCAGAAGTATAGGCGACAGCCTACTGCTTGTGACTGTCCTGCCACTGGTGTCTAATGTGGGGCAGTCTTGCGGGACTGAGCCCTTACGGTGGGATCTGACCTTGTCTCCCCGTGGACAGTGTCAGAACTGAATTGAATTAGAGGATGCTCTGCCGGTGCCCTCTGGAGACTCTCTTGATGCATGTGGGACCCCCCTCCCCATCCCCGTCACATCTGGTGTCAGAGTATTGTATTGAGTGGTGTGGGAGTCGAGGAAAAGAACATTTCAGTTATTTTCCTATCTCTTTGGTGGCATAACATCTATCTAGCAGCAAAACTTAAAAAGAAAAAAGAAACCTTATAAGGAAATTCAGTATGTAAGACAAATGAAAAGGGAGCGAATCTGTTCCGCAGTGGGGGAGGTATGGCCCTATCCATTTGGCCCTTTCTCCCCCAGCAGGGGCTGGCCTCTGAAGGATCATGAGGACTCCTCCTACACAGCTCCCAATTCACAAATCCTCCCAGTGGTAAATTCAACCTCCTCCTTTTACAGCAGAGGGACCTGAGATGGAGAGAAGGGAGAGGACTAGTCTCTGTATCCCAAAGGGCTCCTGGCCAAACATGGCTCTCCCAGCTTCTAGCCTGGTGGAGGAGTGGGGACGGAGGGAGAGGGGCCGCCTGTCTGTGACACCATGCTGCCTCCCTCAGAGCTGTTCTCAGCCCTACTGGGCATTTGGGTCTCAGATTTCCTGAGGAGCTGGCCTCCAAAGAGATCTCCCCACTGTGTCACTAGTCCCTGATTACAGTTTGAATACAGAAGGTTCCCAGGAAAGGCTCATGTATAGGCAATGCAAAAATGTTTGGAGGTGAAATCATTGAATCAGGGCTCTAATCTCATCAGTGGATAAATCCATTGTTGGATTAATAATTTGAATGGACTTATTCAAAGGTAGGCAGGTGGGGCGTGGCTGGAGGTGTGGCTGGAGGTAAGGAGGTGGGGCATGGCTGGAGGAGGAGGTAGGTCACTGACGGCATACCCTTGAGGACAGTATCTGTTCCTGAATGCTTCCTGTCCATCTCTCTGCTTCCAGCTGCCATTGGGTTGAGCTCAGCTTTCCTCTGCCATGCTGTGTCCCCAGGATGTCTGTCTTGGTGTTGGCCAACTATAGACTGTACCTCTGAAACCATGAGCCAAATAAATTTTTCCTCTTCTATATTGTTCATGTCAGGTATTTTGGTCATAGCAATAGAAAAGCTGACTAAAATATCCCCCAAGACTTAATTTCAGGCTAAGGCCTCATACGCCTTCCCTCTGAAGGAGCCTGAGTCAGACGCTGGGGAAGAGGAGAGAGGAGCGGAGGGGAAAAGTGGTTCTGGGTGCAGGGGTATTGTTTGGGAAAGTACCAGAATACTGGCCTGTGGAATGTGGTTATTGCTCAG
The DNA here is from genome assembly GCA_004027185.1 of Glis glis. NCBI lineage: Eukaryota > Metazoa > Chordata > Mammalia > Rodentia > Gliridae > Glis > Glis glis. The sequence goes on along the minus strand of PVJS01002364.1, from coordinate 66,866 downwards.
AGGACCAACAGGCTCCCGCAGGACACTCTCTTCTGATGTCTTACTTTCCAATTGTTTCCTGGGAGAATGAAGCTCATTCTGGAAGGAGGTGATTGGGACTTAGGGGTGGCCCAGGAGCAGGACCAGCTCTAGGTCCTACTTTTTACCTTTCTTCTTTGTGGTCCTTGACCCCGCAGAAACTCTTGGCTTCTTGACTTGTAGATTTGCCTCACATTTGTGTCCTGAAAGCTATGGCATGTAATCAGTTTCCAGTAGTCCACATGTTTACCTATTTATTCTGTTTATTGTTTATGGTCTGTTTCCATGCCCATGCCCCCAACTCCCCCCATGCTAGTTACTCCAGGGTGGATAGATCGTCTACTTTGTTCATTGCTGAGGTTCAGGTAAGATCTCAAAAGATACTGTTAAAAGCAGGAATGAATAAACGAAAAACATCTTTCAATATCTCTGTGGGCCTTTGGCCTTTCTCTGGGAGGTAATCCTTTGCTTCATTTATTAATTTTTTGGCCTGTCTTTGGGTGGAGTTCATGAGTCCCAAGAAAGAGTATTTAATGTCTGTGTAAGGACTAAAAGCTATTTCTTAAAGATGGGAATCCATAATTTTTTTGGCCTTTCTTTGGGTGGAGTTAAAGTCCATGAGTCCCAAGAAAGAGTATTTAGTGTCTGTGTAAGGACTAAAAACTATTTCTTATTGATGAGAATCCATATTCTTTTTGAAATGACACCTTCTGGCCGGGCGTGGTGGTGCAAGCTTATAATCCCAGTACTTGGGAGGCTGAGACTGGAGGATCCAGGTTCGCAGACAGCCTCAGCTACTTAGTGAGGCCCTCTGCAACTTAGTGAGACCCTGTTTCAAAATAAAGAATAATAATAAAAAAAAGAAATGACACCTTCCCAAGATGGTCTGTCTATGTGCATTTTCACCACAATCGACATCCTCAGCTTCCCAACTCTGCGTGCAACCCCGTACTCTTTTGTAAAATGGCTCAGGCTCACCCTCAGATTTCTGCAGTTTTGAAGTATATTCTCCACCCTTGGTAATAAAGCAATAAACAATTCTGCTGTGTGACCCCTGCTTTTAATTGGATTTTAGAGCAGTTTTGAATGAATGAACGACTGAAGTTTCCCCAGCTCAGAGGGCATGCTCTCCTAGTAATGAGCTCAACCTATTACATTAATTTCCTAAAGACCTCTATGCAGATTATTTGCAGACACCGGTCAATGCTGCATATAAATTGAGGTCTCAAAAGGCTAACTTAACAATTAATCAGACGCGTCTCCAAGTCCCTCAAAATGGAAATAGTCCTCCGACGGTAAGAGGAAATGGGCCTCCAGTGACCTCTTGTTATTGAAGACGTGCACCTTGGATGCATCAAGGGAATCGGGAGCGAGCTCTGTTTATAGGGTCTGAGGGGGGAGGAGTGTTCATACATCAAAGGCATAATTCTTAGCATTTTGTCATATCAGCTTCTTTTTTTTCTTCTTCTTCTTGCAATGCTGCATCTTGGAGGAAAAGTCATGGCTGTCACTCAAGGAGTGCAGCAGGTTTGATCTAGAAACGCACATGAGTGCGACCCCCACGGTCACTTGTCTTCAGTCTCCCTCTCTCACTCTACCTGCTCCAGGCGCCTACGAGACGCCTGGCATCGGATACCCCTGCCTTCTGTGGTCCTTCCTGCACCACCTTCTCCAGGCGCCTGGATCTGTGAATGGTCTCCTTACCTTTCGTATCTCGCTCCTCATCCTCTCGGAGCACGTCGCCTGGTCCTGCCATTATCCGGCTTCAGAGTCCTCGGCGATTCCCTACTACTCAGCACGATGAAGCCGGAGCGCCTTCTCCGGCGTGCGCGCTTTGTGTGATCCAGCCTGGCGCTCTGCCACAGCACCTTCTTCTCTCTACTTGGCTTGGGCTCTTCATAGTGCCCCTCACCCCTACACATGTGCACACATGCACACACACATGCACACACACATGCACACACAGAGCAAGTTCCTCCTTCCAAACTGTCATGTCCACTGTTTCTCAGGTGGCCCTTCCTCCTCCTCCTCCTCCTCCTCCTCCTCCTCTTCTTTCATTATTATTATTATTATTAATTTTTTGTTGTACTGGAGATTGAACCCAAGGGCATTCTACCTCTGAGCTACACCCCAGCCCTATTTTTTTTTATTCTTATTTTGAAACAGGGTCTCACTAAGTTGCGGAGGCCTCACTAAGTAGCTGAGGCTGGCCACGAACCCAGATCCTCTGGTCTCAGCCTCCCAAGTACTGGGATTAAAAGCGTGCGCCACCACACCCAGCTCTGGTCCATATTATTTATTGTCCCAAGCAGGATTATTCTGGTAATGAAACTGGACACTATTAATAATTATTTTGGGACAATGGACTGAAATTGGATGGATCCAGTAAACCAGACCTGAGTTTTTTTTTTTTTTTTGGCACCGGGGGTTGAACACAGGGACATTCTACCTCTGAGCTACATCCCCAGCCCTATTTTATTTTTTATTTGGAAACACAGGGTTTCACTAAGTTGCAGAGGGCCTCCCTAAATTGCTGAGGTTGACTGCGATCCTGCGATCCTCCTGTCTCCGCCTCCCAAGTACTGGGATTACAGGCGTGCGTCACTGAGTTTCTAAGTCAAGGTTATAAGGCGACCTGCCAGAGGCCCTTCGCTTTCCCTGGCTCTCTGCTTACTGTTTGGGTAACTTCTGGTAGGTGGGTGGTGCTGTCCAGATTCAGAGCACAGGTTCTGCAGCAGGATGGGTCCTTACTGTTAGTAAGAACAGGGCCACTGCTAAGAGCACAAGGTCACTCAGGTATATTTGCATACATACATGTTATGCTGCCATTCTTTTTGGCTTTCCAAACCCTCTTATTCTTAGGGAATTTTTAAGCAAAGACTGTTTCTTACTGTATACAATTGAAAATGCCAGATATATACTTCCCAGCTTCCCTTGCAACAGCTTCCCTTGGTGCAGAAAGGGACATCTGGACTCCAGTCTGGTGAAGGTGGCAGCTGTGACCGTGGGCAGTGGTCCTAGTGGCAGTGCTGAGGTGTCTGCACCTGGCGCTGTGGCCTCAGTGGTAGCTTCTTGGGACCAGTTATGAGTAGATATGGAGTCTGCTCTTGGGGCTGTGCCTCTAGGCCTCTCCTCTTGCCATCCTGGTGACTCCAGGAGCTACTGAGCATCCTTTATCATAAAGAACGTTTACGATAGGCAAAAGTAGAGAGACAAAAACCATATTAGGAGCCCTAACCCTTGCATATTCACCAGGCAGATTCAAGAATTACTAAAAAATTGTTCCACTTTCTTTTTTCCTTCCTTTTCTTCCTTCCTTCCTTCCTTCCTTCCTTCCTTCCTTCCTTCCTTCCTCCCTTCCTTCCTTATTCAAAAAATATTTAACTCCTAATTAATACTTCAGTAACATAAGGATATTTTCTTATATGACCTTGTTAGTTTTCATCCTATCTAGTAAAATTAACATTAATTTTGTATCATATTCAGTCTATATTTCCCCAACTATCTCAAAAATGTCTTTTTTTGTGGTACTGGGGATTGAACCCAGGGACATTCTACCACCAAACTACAAACCCCCAGCCCTAGTTTTTTATTCTTTATTGTGAAACAGAGTTTCACTAAGTAGCTGAGGCTGGCCGTGAACCTGCGATCCTCCTGTCTCAGACTCCCAAGCATTGGGATTACAAGCGTGCACCACCACACCCAGAAAAAAAAAAGCCTTTCAATAGTTGTATATAGGTTAGGACTCACACACTTCACGTTTAGTATTTATGTCTTTGAAGTCTCTTCATGATGTCATCGACTTGTTTTGCAGAAGAAAACAGGTTTAATTTCCTGTGACAGGTCTCACTTTCTGGATTTATTTGATTACGTCCTTATGGTGTCATTTCAACTTGTTCCTCTATCCCTAGCATAGCTAAGAAACAGGGAATGGATCTGATGACTCAATTAGATTATGATTTAACTCTTTGGGCAAGAATATTTCATAGTACTCTCCTCTCTGCATTGTATTTAGGGACTCATAAGGCTCGTGTCCCCACTTTTTAGACTACTTTTATCAGTGGGTTCAATTGGTGGCGGCCCAAGTCCTTCAGTGAAAAATTAGATTGACCTCTTAACAATAATCTATAGACATTAATTTTTCATCTTGTAGATATCCACTTTTTTACCTATTTTAGATACCCATTGATCATCTATTCAATATTCTTTAATACATTTATTTTCTCCTTCAGTCCACCAGAGTGATATGTTACAGATAACTATGATTAAAAGTTTAAAATATAATTTTTCTTGTTGGAAAAAAATCATAGCAATCATTGGCCCCTTTAAAACGTACCATCTGGGGCAAGATCTAAAGAAATAGAAATACTTGAGTGTCTTCTCATATCTTTTTCGCTATTACACATCTCTGACTGTCACACATCAGACTGAGCTTGATTAGAAACGCTTACCTTATTTATCGTGACAAGAGAAGGTGCTGTGAAGCAATAAAGTCCCCGATGTCGGAGGCTCCTTTGGTTTTGTTTTGTGTGTGGGACGCTCTTGACTAGCAGGCAGCTTTTCCCCACACAGTGATTCAGGGACCCAGGATCTGTTCATTTTGATGTCTCCGGCCCCTGGTCTTGTGGTTTTCTGTGTGTGATGGTTCATGTCGGTTGTTGAGACAGTTTAGATCTAGAATGTTCCTCAAGGCTCACGTGTTAAAAGCTTGGTCCCCAAATGCAGCGGTGTTCAGAGGCAGGGCCCTGGGGAAGTGATTGGATCAGGAGGACTCTGGCCTTTTCCCTGGATTAACCCACCGAGTGATTCATAACTCGAACGGACTATTGGGAGGTGATAGAAAGCGTGTGTGGGGTGGGTCCTAGTAGAAGGGAGTGGGTTCTTGGGGGCGTGCATAGGGGGGCTATATCTTATACTTAACTCCTCCTACCCCGCTTCCTGGCTGCCATGAGCTGAGCAGCTTTCTCCCACAACACCCTTCCACCATGATGCTCAGCCTCACTTCAGGCCCCAAGAAGTGGAGCCAGCCAGCCATGGACTGACACCTCTGAAATCACCAGCCAAATAAATCTCTCCTCCTCTAAGTTTTTCACAGGTATGTGTCACAGCGACAAAAATCTGACTAACACAGCTGTCGACTTGACTGGAATAAGAGACACCTAGAAAATTAGCAAAGCACACTCTGGGCGTGTCTGTGGGGTGTTTCCAGAGATGTGGGTCAGCAAACTGAGGAGGAGAGGAGACCCACCTTAGTGTGGGCAGCACCATCCAATAGGCTGGGGGCCTGGATAGAACAAAAGCAGAAGGTGGGGGAAGCCATTGTGTGTGCAAGCTCGGTTCTTCTTGAGAACGTGTGCTCTCTGCTGCGGCCACTGCCCGTGGACACGAGACTCCTGCCTTGTTCGCCTTCGAGTGGACTCACACTAGCGACTCTCAGCGAGCTGGGGACCTTCCGCCTCTGGCTGGGGCTGCATCCTTGGTCCCTCGTGTTGCAGGCCTCCAACTTTTTGGACTGAGCAACTGTGGGTTTCTCTGGCTCTCTGGGCTGCAGACAGCCATTGTGGGATGAGCCAGTCTCTGATTGTGTGAGTCAATCTCATAAGTCCTCTTTTGTAAGTAGATACACATTCTACTGGTTTTTTTTCCTCTGGAGAACCCCGACTAGTACTCTGTGTCCAGCTGGAAGGAGAAAGAGGGTGGAGACACCGGCCTGCTTCTTCCCTGCCTTGGTCTGGAGGTCACAGCCAAGGTGTCCTTTCTTGTTTCTTTCTGAGAATTAGTCCCATGGGCTGGTCCTAGATACAGAAGGGCTGAAAAATGGAGTCTCCCACTGGGCAGCACTTTCCAGGGAAACTATACTGTGGAGAGGAGCCCACATTCTCACGGACAGGCCTGCCACAACTTGGTCTGTGATGTCCTCTCTACATGGGAACTTTGTGTGCAATATCACTGAAGATTTTCCTTTTGTTCTAACCAGGGGCATTCGACCTCTGAGCTACACCCTCAGCCCCATTTTATTTTATTTTATTTATTTTTTTGTTGTGAAACAGGGTCTTTCTAGGTTGCTTAGAGTCTCGCTACTTACTGAGTGTGGCCTCGAACCTGCAATCCTCCTATCTTGGCCTCCTAAGTACTGGGATAACAGGCGTGCGAAACCGTGTCCCGTGTCTGTCTTTCATGCTGGCGTGGCAAGAACCAGATGAGGCTAGTATTACTCCCCTTGGTTGAAGGAATGAGGTCGCCATGGATCCCTCTAGAAATTCTGTTACCAATCAGAAGAAAATCCTTTTCTCTAAAGAGACGGCCTTCTACCTTTAACCAGTATTTTCACAATTGAATAATTTCTTTCTTTCCTAACTTCCTTGTGGATTTTCCAAAGTCTCGCAATAGCCCATAATATAATTTGTACTAGACTTTTAAACAGATGCATTGAAACCAGTTTTTAGAAAACATAGCTTTCAAATGGAATCAATGGTTTCTCTCACAACTTCCCTGAACATTTTAAATGTCACCCACGATTGCCCTTTTCTGAAAATAGCACTCTATTTATCAGAACACACTATTTATTTAAAATACATTACACTGCATGACTCTCTAATAGTTTACTATGCCTTTTTGTTTTTCTTCCAGCAGGTATAGAAGTCCCCAGGGAGAGGGGAGACTGGGTCTCAGATCCTCCTCGGTCCCTGGCTCAGGGATGTCCACCAATCTTGCGTGGTGGGTGGGTAGACAGCTCTCCAGTTGCCTGGCAAGACATGAGTCATGAAGCCTAAAAATAAGAATTCAGAGAGGCACAAACAGCTTTTGGCTGGGGGTTTGGTGGAATGTGGCAGAGTTTGGGGTCTCCTATCCTCCTCCTTATAAAGTACCTCGGTTTTCTTTCTGTTGTGCAGAGGCTAACAGACCGTGTAACATATAAATCATGGACTTGGAAACTAAAAGATTATTTGAATGTTCATAGAAAATAATGTACACCACATGTGGGGGTGCAGGGGGTGAGCTGGTAATGTTGCTGCCAGATGAGTGTCTGGTTTTGAGCGTGCTTCTAGCCCGAAGGGAAGAAACCCAGGGTTGTGACCAGGAAGAATGCTCCCTGCGTCTGATGGCCCTGTAATAGCATAAGCAATGACAAGTTCCATAAACATCACAAATGGGGGAATTTGCTGTGAAGTTCCTTCTGGGATCTAATTTAAAGGCACATCGTGGTGAAACTGGGGTCAGGAGGGAAACAGAAATAGGTGGAGAGAAATGTAGCATGACAGCTGGGCCCTCCCGCCTGCTGGGCGAGCCACGCTGCTCTGCAGGAGGACTTCCGGGGAAGAGGCGCTTGCTTGCTCGCTGGCTCGGTGGGAAGTGACCCTGGAAGGCACAGGTCTCAGCAACAGCCACCCCTCAGGCCTGCTGTCACCAGGTACCCGGGCCAAGAGCTTGCTGTGCTGGGAAGAGGGTTTGGAGCGAGAAGACCTGACTTTGTCTCACCTGTGTTGTTGACTATAATTGGGTGACCGGGTTGGAGTTTCACCTGTGTCACTGACTATAATTGGGTGACCTTGGGCAGGTCACGGTGCTTGAGTCCCCACGTGAAAAATGGAGCTGAAGCTAATGCTGCAGGAATGGTAGACGGTCAGTCGTATCTCCCAGGGCACAGTGCGGGCGGTCACACTGTCATTTGCTTAATAAGGAGGCACTAGCCAGGGACAATTTATATTGGGTCATTCAGCCTGAAAATTCTTTGTGTACAAGACTTTATAGTTTTGGAAAAAACGGACTTTTCTTTCTCGTTTTTAAAATCAGAGTTGGAAATCTGATTGGAAACAGCTCCAGGGCGGTTCTAGACCACGTGTGCGGGCAGCCTGCTCTCCTCTTGACCTGCGGAGCCCCATCTTGGGTCACTGGACCCTGGCTGCAACACCAGTACTGCCTTGAGTTTAGCAAGGCAGGAGCGCACGGCGAGACACCTAGGTCCGAGCTGCAGTCCTAGGAGGCCCCTCGCTGGGGTCACTCTGCAGGGCGGGCCAACCAAGAGCCTTCCACGAGCTGGGTGATGACACATCCGTGCTTCCCAGCTACGGAGCAGAGGACGGAGGCCTGGAGCTCCAGGTGTCACCGCAACTGGTCACCCAAAAACCATCACCAGGGAAGGTTTCCTCCCAAGGGCCCCAAGCTGTTCCTGACCCCGCCCAGCTGGGGGCAGTCAGAGTATCTGTTTATTTTCAAAGTGAGGTTGATTTCTTGCTTCTGTTTCCTTCCTTCCTTCCTTCCTTCCTTCCTTCCTTCCTTCCTTCCTTCTTTCCTTCCTTCCTTCCTTCTTTCCTTCCTTCCTGTGTCAGGAATTGAACCCTGGGGCATTCTACTTCCAAGCTACACCTCTAGCCCTTTTTATATATATATATTTTTATTTTGAAACAAGGTCTTGATAAGTTGCTGAGGGTCTCACTAAGTTGCTGAGGCTGGCCTTGAACCTGCGCTCCTTCTGTCTCAGCCTCCCGAGTACTGGGATTACAGGTGTGCACCACTGTGCCTGGTTTTTAGGTGGTTCTTATTTTGGCGGCACCCCGTGGTGTCTCTTCTGGTGCGGGAGGGAAGTGCATCCTGTATATGTGACACAGGGACACAGCAGGTCCATTCAGAAGCATTGAGAGCAGACGGGCAGCTGGGCGTGTGGCTAGGGTCTGTCGGTTCTAAAAGTCCTGTTGCCCTCCCTGGAAGTCATGTGTGTGTGTCCTTTGTCTTGAGACCCATCTGTCTTTTCTTGGGGTCTGTTGGAGAGGGCTGGGTGGGCGCCTTCCTGACATGAGGGGAATCCTCTTTGGGCTCACAATGGTGGTCTGGTTCCTTCTAGAAGGGAGCTGGGAGGCGGGGCTTGGTGTGGGGTGGGAGCAGGTGTAGGTCATGAGCGCTCCGCGTCTTCAGGAACACGCACCACTGTGTCCACCACGTCAGCTTCATTGATCGTAAAGCAAAAGGGGTCATCACCACACAGTGTTCAAGTCCCTCCCTGGTGGGCTTTGGTCTGACCGGGAGTCAAAGCATGTGCCACTAATTACACACGAACCGAGTCCACATTCACACAGCACACTCACTGTCAGTTCAAAGTCCACCTCGAAAGTCCGATCTGCGAAGCGGAAGGTTCTGGCTGTTGGCCGTGGCCTGGTTGTCCTTGTTGGGCCACTCTGGGCGAGCGACTCGCAGGTCTCCAGTGCTTCCAGTCTGAGGGGCAGCCCGAGGGGACAGGGGCCTTGGTGCCGGACGATCAAGTCACTTCAGGTGTGCCCTTTTGGATGACTGGGCTCAACGGAGTCTGTCGTGGTGCTGTGGCAATCGCTTGCCTTGGGTCCTTCTTTAAATAGGGTTTTTCTGTGTAGTCATGGTTGGATTGTTTACCTTTCTTCTGACTGGTTAGCAGGTTGTGGGAGTCGCTTTCTTTCTTCCAATTGGTCACTTACACTTACATACTATTTGTTTATAACGACCCTATACCATTCTATCCCATAATATTTGTTTACAACTATGGTGTAATATTCCACAGCACACTGTCAATCAAAAGCACAGTATTAATCAAACTTACTGTTAATCAAGTAAAGCAGAATTTGTCACTGATCGTACTCGTAACAATGTGGCGTCGCACAGGTCTGTTCTTTGAGGCAGATCACACGGAGCCTCCCCTGGAATCGTGGGGAGCGTTCACGGCCCTCTGTGGTTTGGAAGATTACTCAGCTCTCACGGTGCGCTCTGCGAGCGAGCAGGCCGTGGGAGCTGGATTTAATTTGATGTCTGCCGGGAGACTCCGCGGTGTGTTTCCGTGGTGCGGAATCATTATTTACAATGAAGCACTTACAGAGAAGTAGTAAAGTTAATGGAGGTTTCAGTGGAATTAGCCTTGTTAAGTTCCCTGGCGACACACCGGCTCCCTCTGCAGTAGCCGCATCCAGCAAGGAGGCGGTGCACGGGGCGGCATGGCTCCGCATGCGGAAGAAATCCGGCGGGACCCCTGGCGAGGAGCCCCAGGCCTTCAGGTACCAGCCGTGGCTGGACTCTGCGATGAGACTGCCTCCCAGGCTGGCAGCCCTGCAGGGCCTTGCTGCGGGCTCCTGGCTAGGCTCCTGCAGAGAAGGTGCTGTGAATTCCCTGCCCAGCACTGGCCGGCTGCTGCTACAGGAAGCTGGGGCTGCAGTGTGCGGGTGCTGAGGTTCCAGTCGCCCCTGTGCTCATTCTCTGAAGGGGTCACCAGACTGTACTAGGTTGAAGGCGCTCGCTGGGGTGGGCTGTGTGCCGTGACAGTCTCAGGGGGAAGGCCCGCCAGGGGAGGTTGCCATGTCCACCCACAATTCCTCGGGCTTCGGAGCCAGGCAGACATGGGTTTGAATCCAGATTCTACCTGGATGACCTTGAGCACATTATGTTGCCTCTTGAACTTCATTTTCCCGTCTCTAAAATGGGGACAATCATCAAGCCCTCGAGACAGGTTTCTGTGAGGACCGAGCGGCTATGGCGGCATGGGGAGTGCTGAGCGCCTTGCCAGGGCCCGGGGTCCCTTGCTTGCTGTCTCTCAGCCTCTGCCAGCCTGCTGTACCCCGTTTCTGCTCCAGACTGCCCAGACTACGTTCCCCTGCCTTCCTTGCATGTCCTGCCCCCAGGAGGCGGAGGCGGAGGTGGGAGGCGGGAGGAGGGGCCGTCATTCTTCTCCTGTTCTCTTCCTTCTCTGAGGCTGGGGAGTTGGGCCCTTCCTCATGCTCCCAGCTCCTCCTTCTTCTTAGACTTCAGGTCTAGGTAACACCGTCCCCTCCCTTGTGACCCCCAGTCCTGGGGGACCGATTGACTTCTTGCATTTCCTAAGCTCCGGGTCACCTCGTCTTCTTCCTGTCCTAGCCCCTGTATGAGCAGCTCACTGCTCAATCACCTCTGTTCGAAGGACCTAGCACTGTTTCTCTCTCCTCGGCTGGACTCTGATTGACACAACGGGGCCCCATTAATAACAAGACCACACCTCCACGGCCCGTGTGACCCGAGCCCTGGTGTGCGCATCTGTAAAGTGGGGTTGATGATAGACTCAGCTCTGTAGGGTGTTGCCGATGCGTAATGAGATCAGGGTGGACAAAGAAAGCTCAATGCAGCATGCTCACCGGCAGCGATGCAGCGTGAAGATATGCTTCTAGAAGTGTCCGCTGCTTCCTAGGGTTGGCCCAGGATGCCCCTGGCCAGGGCAAGCGAGGTGCTGGGCCTGGGCTGGGGTATCCACGGGCAGCAGGGAGCCGCGGGGGCCTGGTGGGGCCCTGGACAGGGATCGCCAGGAGCAATCTTGGGTTCCTTCTTTCCTGCCACCTCCTCCCAGTTTAGATCAGCGTCCAGCTAATCCTCGAGGGCTGGGCCCTCCCAGGCTTGCCAGGAGGGCACCGGGTGCCATGGTCTTTTCTCTACATCTCCAGAGCTCAGGTAAGTGAGGACGGGCCAGCGGCTCAGTCCGAGGAGCTGCCGGGAGCGTGGCTTTTAAAAGCTGCTTGGTCATTCATTTTACCTAATTAGCCAATGACCTAACACCAACCTATAATGTTATTTTCTGCTCAGAATGACACTCGTGGGATTTAGGGAGGGAGGATATTCTAGCTGCCGCTCGATGGCCAAACTTGTAGCCCCCGCTCGCTCGGACCCCCCCCCCCGCAGCGGGGACTGGTGGCACCGGCCCCGCCCGGGGTTATCTGAGCGCTGCAGGGCCCGGGAGGCGATCGATGCGCCATCCTTCAGGTCCCTGTGGAGTGCCAGGTCAGCGTCCTCGCTGTAAATGGCTTTCCCTAGACTTCTATCTCTAGAAGGGAGAGTCACGCCGAACACGCTGAGACTCGGCAAACCTTGGAAGGGTCTGAGTCAGCAGAAACACCTTGCATCCTAAGCAGGTAATCCGGACGGTGTAGACCTGCCCACTGGGCTCCGCTCGGTGGGGACCTGACTTTTCCCAGGGCGGTCCTGGGGAGCTGGAGCTGGGGACTATGTATGTGTTCAGAGTAGCCGCAGTGGCCCAGAATGCCCACCTCCTCCCATCCGCCCCCTCTGCTGGCGCCCACCTGTCTCCCAGGACCCTCTCCTTCAGCCAGCTTCCCCGGTGCACATCCCTGCCTCCTGCTTTGCCCGCTTTTCTCACCTTGCTGGAAATTCCTTCTCTCTCCGATTTGTTCTTTCCGGTTGTAGGGAAACTTGTGTGACTGTCCAGCGCTCGCTCCCCCGCCTCCTTCCCTCCTGTCCCCCTCTGTGCTGTGTAACAGACACATCGCGTCACCGTATTTTACTTGAAATGGCTCCCCAGGTCTGCCCATGTCTCTGTTGGCTCCTGTCATGTGTAGGGTTGCATGAGCAGCCACTAAGGGTGCAGATTTCCCTTCCAGGCCCTGGGCACAATTCTGGGTACTCACTGTACCAGGAGCTTTGAGAGTGTTGCTGTGTAGGCCAACCAACTTGACTTTCCCACCCGTGGATGAGGGAGGATGCCCCAGACTGAAGGCTCTGAAACCTGACTTGGTGTCAGAAATGCCTGCGAACACATTTAAAAATGCAGCTGCCGGGCCTTAGCCTCCAGCGTGATGTTGTGGTAGATCTAGAGGAAGGGCTTGGGAGTGTTCGTTTTTAAACCAGCTTCCCCGGGTAATTCTGATTTCCAGCAGGGTTGGCGAACCCTGGCAGAGAGTAACACACAAAGCTAGCCAATTACCCTCGCAACCATGCCGCATCCTGCCTTTTTGGGGCAGTTTTATTTCACATATTCTGTCCATTGCTCCCACCAGCCATGGACATCGTCCAAATCCCCTGGCTTTGTTACCCGAGGCAGAAGTCAGCGTCTTCTCAGATGCCGATAAGGCAATCTGCAGGCTCCAGGCCTCACTACGTCCTGAGCTAGGAAATGGAGACCGTGTGTAGCACCCATGGAAGCAGTTGAATTGTGGTGTCCTTGATTTTTAATTTTCTTCTAGCCCAAGATTCAGAAGCTCCCTTAGCTCAGAGTCGCTCAAGAATCTTCTTTGTCCTTGTCATGCACTACGGGAACGAGTCCAGCGACCGGGGCTCTGTGTTGAGCCACGCGGACTCCATGAGCAGCTGGCTTGTGGGGCCTTCCCTGTCACTGGGGTTGATATCTGCCTTTCCCCCCTTGGCTGCTGGTCTTACTTTACACCCCGAGAGCAGCGGTTTTCCACCCTGGCTGCACACGGGACACATGGAGATGTCCAGGCCCCTCGCCCTACCATCTGATTCAGCTGGTCTTTCTGTGTGTTTGTTTTGCTGTGCTAGGGATTGAACCCGCGGCCTTGGGCACACTAGACAAACACCCTACCACTGAGCTCCACCTCCATTCCTCAGTGGGACGTGAGTAAGGCGCCGGCCTTGGTTCTGATGTGCCGCTGGGACTGCGAAGCACCTATAACAGGCCTTATCGCTCACATCCGTGTACGCAGAACGAGGGGAGACACATTTCAGCAAAATGTAAGAAACTGTAACACTCAGGCACAGTTGAGAGATTTCCGTACGAAATTCTAGTTATTAGTCATCATCCAGGTTCTTTATTTTTTCCCAGATAATTTTAAACCACCTTTCTCATTGTGGCAATTTGTTTCAAAATGACACACATGGTACCCTTTATCCCCCGTGCTGACTGGCTAACCTCTGCGGTGACATAGTCGCTCTGTTTACTGCTTTCCTTTAATTTGACTTTTCACGGTCTGAGGCTTCTCTAGCCGCCATCATCATCATCATCATCATCATCATCATCATCATCATTATTATTACTGGGCGTGGTGGCGCGTGCTTGTAATCCCAGTACTTGGGAGGCTGAGACAGGAGGATCTGGGTTCACTGCCAGCCTCAGCTACTTAGTGAGGCCTCCGCAACTTAGTGAGACCCTGTTTCAAAATAAAGAATAAAAAATAGGGCTGGGGGTGTAGCTCGGAGGTAGAATGCCCTTGGTTTCAATCCCCAGTACCGCAAAAAAATTATTATTGTTTATTATTATTGTTGTTGTTGTTTTAATGAGAGGAAGCTTAATTTTCTGCTCCCCTAAGTTATCTGACCATTTTCCCCCATGAGTGTCTCAAGAAGTCTGCAGCCATCCCCTGTCATTCTTCAATGTCCTCTCCCGTCTGTCGCATCCCCTGTGCTGGGTGGTATCAGTCTCTCTAAGGTGTACAGGGACACTAGCATGGGATAAAGGTTATCCATTACCACCCCACACCCTTGTCCCGCTCAGCTTCCAAAAGAGGAACATGCTCTTTATGCTGAACACCGGAAGTCTTGCAGTTTTAAACCAAACGTGGTTTCTTTATACTCTCCAAGTGGAGGCTGCGTATCCTGCCTGGTCCTCCTTTCCTTCTCCCGCCCTGAGCCTTGTGCTGGGCCCCAGCCAGCCCTCAGGAAACACTCCTGTATTAAACTCCATTGGATTTCTCACTCTTCCCGCGCTGGGGCCACGCTGGGAGGCAGGCACGACCATATTAGTGTCAGGCTGCGTGATCTCGCTTCAGCAGGCTGCTGTCCTTGTTGGTGGCGCTCCCTGGCTTCGTGGCCCCTGTTACAGGGTGTTTGCCCCAGGACAATAAGCTTGTTGAAGGAGCCAGGGATGGAATTTGTTAATATGAAGGTGTGTGATTGCGGCACATGCTCAGATTTCCAAATAAGCATCGTGTCTCTTTGGAATGGAATTGTGCTCACCCTGTGCAACTGCTGTATAGGATTCATTAATTCTACTATTAGAAACAGATCCCTATTAAAGTCAGTTAATAAACTGTGGTAGTCTCTTGGTGGAACGGGAGCCAGGAAATTCTGGAGTCTGATAACAGCAGTGCCACAGTGGTGGTGGGGAGATCAACACTGCTTCTGTTACTTGGCAGGGGCAGCCGGCTCCGATCTCTTATACATGCAGTGAAGTCAAGGCACCGTAAAGAAAGCTGTTTCAGAGATGTAGAGAAAAGGAGGAAAAATCAATGCAGTCTCTGTGTTTTAATCTACAGGCAGGAAAACCTGCTTTGTGTACTAAACATCTAAGAACAGAATTCATCCCTGATTTGATGTTATGCATTTCTCAAATCTACCGTGCATGAAGCCTGCTTATTCTTGGCCCCCACAGTCCAACACAGTAGCCACCAGCTACACATGGCTGTTGAGCTCCTGACATGTGGCGAGTCCGTATCGAGATGTTCTGTAAGTATAAAATACACCTGCGAGTTTGAAGACTCAGTACAAAAGTATAGATGTAGAGCTGGGCGTGGTGGTGCACGCTTGTAATCCCAGTACTTGGGAGGCTGAGACAGGAGGATCGCAGGTTCCAGCCAGCCTCAGCTACTTAGTGAGACCCTCTGCAACTTAAGGAGACCCTGTTTCAAAAATAAAGAATAAAAAAAATAGGGCTGGGGGTGTAACTTGGAAGTTGAATGCCCCTGGGTTCAATCCCCAGTACCGCAAAAAAAAATTTTATTTATATAATCTATATATTTATTACATATTTATATATATTATTTATATATTTATGTATATTTATATATATTACATATATATGTAAACCAATTAATTTTTATATGGATTGAACTAATAATGTTTTAGATACATTGGATTAAATAAAATATATTATTAAAATTAATTTCCTCTTTTAAGAAATGTGGCCAGGAGACAGTTGGAAGTAACATTTGTGGCCTGGGCTGGTGGCTTACGCTCTGCTTCAGTAGAACAGCGTGGGGGGTAGGCTCCCCTCTGACTGTCCAGGAGGCTGATGCCTCCGCCTGCAGGTGAGTACGGTTCCGTGGTCAGGATGCTCATGGACCACGTTAGCTTCTCCTTGATTGGAATTTATTCTTTCTGGAATGTCGGTCAATAAGAATTTAATGAGCTAGCTCAAAGGGAGCCATCTTTCAGTGGCCTTTCCAATGTTTTTATTCTTTGTTCAGACCAGAAGTGCTCTCATGTGCGACCTAGCCTAGCCACTGTGTCTAGAGTTCAGGAAACATTCGGCAAACATTTATTAAGCCTCTCCCAGGTGCCAGCCCCTGTCCTGGGCACTGCGATGTGGCCGTGGACACGGCAGATGCGCTCCTACACTCCTGCACTTACATGCAGTAGCGGAGACAGATTATGAGCAAGAACATAAATAAAGGAGAGAGACGCCTTTGGGCAGCAATAGTTGCGTGGATGTAAAATAAAGCAGGACATGGAGTTGAAAATGGCGGTGTTGAGGAACTACCTTCAATCGGATGGTCTGGGAAGGCCTCTTGAGGAGGTGACATTTGAGTGGAGATTTGAATGACAAGAGGGACCAAGCGCTCCAAGCAAAGGCGTCAGCTTGTGCGAAGGTCCCAAGGCTGCTGGACCAAGCTTGGTGTGTCTAGACCAGAAACAAGAACTACAGAAAGGGGAGGCCGGAAGTGTCAGGGGACAGATCGGCAGGACCTGGTACTCATGGCTAAGAGTTCCAGTTTTAATTTAAGAGATGCTGGGAGACCTGCAGGTTCCCAGCAGGGAGTGGGGTGACCAGTGTGGCTCCTCTGTAGAGGACAGACCCGGAGAGACGGCACGAGCAGGAGGATGAGTGGAGGTGTATTTCCAGGCAAGGGGTGCTGGTGAGCCAGTCAGGTCCGTGCAGTGGAGGGGAAAGAGGCGGCTGGAGTCCAGGTTTATTTTGATGGTTGAGTTGTCTGGAGCAGCTGCCTGCCCGCGAGGTGTAGGGAAAGAGAGGCCTATGGTTGATATATAGATTTTTATCCTGAGCAACTGGATATCTGGAGGGGCGTGTCCTTTACTGAGTCAAATGAATTTTGCAACAGGCGAGAATTAAGAGAGTCATCAGGAGTGAGATGTCAGACCTTCCCTTAGTTCCAAGTGGAGACGTTGAGGAAGATCTTGGGTCTGTGGCCTGGGGTGGTATGGAAGCCATTGGCATCTAAAGCCACAGCTCTGCTGGGATCCCCAGGGGTGCAAGGGTAGACACAGAATCAGAGTCCTGAGAACCCTGGGTGTTAGGCCCCTCCGGCACTTAGACACTGAGCAGAGGAACGGAAGCCAGCAGCAGTGAAGTACACCTTCCATCTTCTAGCAGCCCCTGACGGGCGCAGGGTGGCCGCCACAAGCCCTGCATTTGCCACTTGGGGTGGAGTCCTCAGGCGGCTCCCTGCTCCTTCCTCCTGTCTCCTCCCTACACCACGGACGGGTCTTACCTGAACACATGGTAGTCTTGGATTTGTTTCTATACCATGCCCTGACTTGGGGGTGCACACTATTTCTTTGAGCTTTGGACATTCTAGATCTTGTTTGTTGAGGCCAATTCTACTACAAGTGGCATGCAGGCCTAGAACGTATGAGGCTGAGCGCTTGGTGGTGGCAAGATATACTCCCGTACTGTCCCCACTCCCCGCACGGGCACGGGGCCTCTGCTGTCCTCTGAGGTCAACTCACCTATGGCTAAGGAAGGGCGCTTCTTGCTCCGGCCCTTGGCTCAAGTCCCCACTACCTGTTCAAAACACCTGACGTGAGCAGATTGGGTTGCTTCTGACCTGGGGTGTCTCTGGAGTCATCAATTCTCTGCTCTATTTTGTAGGTTCAGGCAGGTTTTAGTCATATACATGGGAGCGAGGCATGTTTGTCCTTTGTGACATTTGGGTTGTCACACAGGCCCCAGGGTCTCTCCATCTTTTCTTCCAACAAAGAAGCTCAAGGGGACAGCCCAGGGAGGTCCCGGCTGGCCTGTCCCTGGATGTTTTCTTTCAATGACTTTGGGGGAGGCGCGAGGGAAAAAGAAGTTCCAGAAGTCTCCGTTTCGCCATCAGGTTTTCAAAGTCATCCTGAAGGATACAAGCCAAGATAGCATACTTAACTTTTCTCTTTAATTTTTTTGATTTTATTTTTAATACTGCAAAGTTCACACAGAAGTCCCTGAACATCTGGACTTCCAGCTGCAGGTGTTCTCGTTGGTTCCCAGCCCCACGCTGGCCCTCAAGCCTGGATGGGTTTGAGGACAAGATGACGAGAGTCATGTCTGGTAGCAGTTAATTGGCTTGGACCGTCAGGACTGGAGAGTGAGCGTCGCCAGATGTGCCCCTGATCAAGCCACATGGCCGCCTTCCATGTGAGCCCGTCCTGCCCCGGGGCTGTGCCCTTCCGTTCTCCTTGTGTCTAGCCCGTGGGTTCCACGTGCTCCCAGCACCCCGGCTCTTTGCAAAGGTCGCATGTTCTGCTCTGTTGGAAACATGCTACATCTTGAAGATGGGAGAAACTTGCAGTCTAGTTTGGAATGACATTTATCGAAGTTGGGATCCTGGGGGGGAAAATGAAATATTGGACTATATTAAGAAAGAAAACCACTTGGAGCTGGGTGTGGTGGCACACGCTTGTAATCCCAGTACTTTGGGAGGCGGAGACCAGAAAATCTGGGTTTGCGGCCAGCCTCAGCTCTCTCTCTCTCTCTCTCTGTCCCTGTCTCTCTCTCTCTATCTACCTAGTGAGGCCCTCCGCAACTTCGTGAGACCCAGTTTCAAAATAAAGTATAAAAAAATAGGGCCGGGGGTGTAGCGTGGAGGTAGAACGCCCCTGGGTTCAATCCCCGGTACCGCAAAAAAAAAAAAAAAAAAAAAAAAAAGAAAACCACTTGGCATGGTGGTACATGCTGGTAATCCCAGTTCTTGGGAGGCTGAGACTGAAGGATTGTAGGTTCAAAGCCAGACTTAGTAATTTAGCAAGACTCTCAGCAACTTAGTGAGACCAGGTTTCAAAATAAAAAATAAAAAATAAAAATAGGGCTTGGTGTGTAAC
Organism: Glis glis; assembly: GCA_004027185.1. Lineage (NCBI taxonomy): Eukaryota > Metazoa > Chordata > Mammalia > Rodentia > Gliridae > Glis > Glis glis. Next base: position 48,077 of record PVJS01002364.1, on the reverse strand, counting down.
TCAGAGGTAGAATACGCCTGGGTTCAATCCCTGATACCAGAAAAAAAAAAAAAAGGAAAACCCCAGTTGAGGGTTTTATATTTTATGCCTTAAAAACTAGAAGTTCAATGTGTAACCCAACAAGGATTTCCTTGAGGCACGCAGTGGGGAAGCCCTTTCTTTCAAGGAGTATGTAGTGTTTGGGGGGTAGAGACATAGGCAGGACACTCTGGGGTCAGAGAGGCAGGGCCTGAGTGTCCCGGAAGCTGCGTGCAGGAAGTGGGCAGGGGGAGGTGGAGATGGAGAAGGTTCCCTCAGAAGCTGCCACCTGAACACCAGGGGAAGTCACCGTCCCTATCATCAAGGGCCAAGATGGCCCCAGGAGCTGTCAGCGGCTGCTGTCTAGACACGTGACGTGGGTCTCTTTCCATTCTATTTGTGGCGGGAAGACGTGGCACTCCATCTATTGAAACTTCAAAGGCAGCCCGTGGTCTCTTCCTGGGCCTGTTTGCTGAAGGCCTATGGTTGCTACACATTGCCCCGACAGCCCACAGGTCTACAGCTCTCTGCTGGTCGTAGACCATCATCACTGACTTTCAGAGGCAAAATACAGCTGGTGGAAAGATCGAGAACAGAGCTCCGAGGGGCAGCAGCATCAAGCCCAGCCTCTGTAAGCTGCGAGCATCCCCCTGTGTGGTCACGCTTCTGTTTGCAGAACATCCTCTCTGATCATTCCATTTGTCCTCCATTTAAATTGCAAGCAGCCCCCCTCGACCCCATATAGGCCAGTCACAAAAGAACGTTTTAAGAAAAAACTCTCTGCAGAAGAATGCTATTTACAGAAATGCAATTTGAGCGCAATCTCTGTCTACACGGCCGGCCGAGGCGAGCAGCGCTCACGGGGTCATGCTTGCATTTCGAAAGCAGCAGCTTCCCCCCAAGGCCCTGAGCGTGTTAGCTTCAAGAAGTAAATATTAGCCCTGCCTCGCTGTTGGGAGGCTGAGGCCCAGAGGCCAGGAGATGTGCACTTCCTTTCTGCCTCCTCTCCGGACCCAGCAGATGTGAAGAGGACATTGAAAAATGGAAGGAATCTGCTATCCTAAGGAGGAAGGCGGAGGCTAATGGGATGCTCATACGCATCTATGGCACTTATGCATATTCATGAGCACAGGTATAATGGAGGGTCCTCACCTGAACTGTTTCCTGGGCTTCCACCTTGACCTGGGTGGTCTATCCCAACCAGGACCGGGCTTCCTCAGGTGACATCTGCCTGTAGGATCACCTGGAGTGTTTGTCTCCCCCTCTATGCACAGTGGGCGCCCCCATCTGGGATGCTCTGAGACCTGCTGGGAAAACAGACATCTCCCTGCTCCGACTCCCTGGCCAGGGGCAGCATCGTTGGCGCTAGAAGCTCATACTCCAGTGGCAGCAGGGGCTCCTCTGGGGCAGGGCTGCTGCTTAACCTCCATCTGTTTCTCCCTTGTTGCTGCTCACTGGTGACCCTGTCTGGGCCACACTAGTAAGAGGAATTGTCGGCAAATGGGGGCCAAGCCCGTGAATGAGTGGCACAGCTTTCTGTGGGGTGGAAGAACAAATAATCAGGACAAAATATACTGTGATAAAGAAGTCTGCCCTTTTGTTTACTGACACGCATCTCTACTTCAAGCTATTTTAAAAATGACTATTTCATTTGCAAGGTGGTAGAGGAATGAATGGAAATTTACCTATGAGCGCCTCTGTAATTGAGTGCCTATCTGCAGGATGAATAGTGGAAGGAAATTATCCACAATGGGCCAACTCTCTGCTTTCCTAGGACCGTGCATTCTATTCTTCCTGTTCAATAGAGGCCGTTGTCTACTCCACCAAATTAGCCAAACACAGATAATGTTGTCAAAGGACGGCTCCATTAGATTTCACAAGATGCCTGACACCAATACAAAAGCTCTCCCCTCGCAGCATTTCAACTTCAATTTTTTCCTACATGACTCAAAAAATAAATTTGTTTTGTGGGCCAGAGATGATGAGTTTGACAGGTTTTCAGAACAGAAGATAAAAGAAAAGTTAGCAGCATTAGCCGGGGTGATTCCAGCAAATTCCATTAGGCGGTATACTATACACGGGAGGCAGGCAACTTGGTGACCCGGAAAAGACCTTTCGACTGGGCCTGGAGGCGGGGAGGGGGGTCTGGGCCTCAGATCTGGCTGTGGTGTCGGCTCAGTTTGCACATTCGGCATCGGGATCCAGAGCAGCGACTGAGCTAAGCAGTGTGGAGGGAACCAAGGGCTGAGCTGGGGCTGCACCCTCCACTTCCACATGGTTCAAACTCACTGCCGTGCTCAAATACCAGCACCACGCAATGTCAGTTCTGTTGGGAGCACTGAGAGCAAGACATCCTGGAGGAGGGCAGCTCTCTGGGAGAGGAGATGATGGAAAAGCACCCCTGCAGGGCAGCCTGGGTAATTTCAGGAAGAACTAAGACAATGGTGGTCTCTAATTGCCTGTGCATGTATGTATTCATTTATGCATTCGTCCGTCCATCCATCTGTCCATACTGGGGATTGGACCCACGGCCACTCTATCACTGAGCTACATCCTTGGCTCTTTTTAGCTTTTATTTGAAGACAGGATCTTGCTAAGTTGCTGAGGTTGGCCTCAAACCTGCAATCCTCTTGCTTTAATCTCTCAAGTCACTGGGATTATAGGTGTGCACCACTGTTTTCCTGAAGAGATCTTGTAATAACAAGATAATAATCTAAAAAAGAGCCCCCTAACCTCACTGCTCTGACACAACAGCACACGTTTTGCACACGTCTTCCCATATGTGTGGGTAGTAGGTTGGGTTTTTTTTTCCTTCTTCTCAACCCTTTGGCGGGAGCATGGCACACACACCTCCCTTATGGGGCACGTGACACGTTGGGACAGCTCCAGGCGAGAAGGGAGGCAGAGACTTTCTGTTTAATAGTACCTTGGTTATGCCCAGGGCAGACTGTCTAGGAGTAGGGGCTCAATTGCCTGGTAGATGTTTGGCGGTGAGACCAAGCTCTCCTCCAGTCTCCCCCAGGGGCCTGCCTCTCAACCTTCATGAGAAATGCGTTGGGGGATGGGGGGAGGTGGGTGACATGGATGAAGGAGTACCGAGTCTGAAGCCCAAGAGATCAAAAGTGGGGTTCCAGAAGGGGCGAGCTGAGGGACTTGAGAAGCCAGGAAGGCAATGGGGTCGGGTCTCAGAGAGAGGCAGTGTCAGGAGAAGGACTCTCTGCAGGGTCAAGAGGGTCCCAACATGAGCAGCTCTGAGAGTCACAGAATTGAAAAGTCCCCATCAAGAGGGCTGCCCATAGAACACACTGGGTGCCTGGCCTGGCACAGGTGGCTTCCCGGTGGCGTCTCTCTCCTCTCTCTGCATATCACGTGGATGACTAGCTCATTAGCCCTGGGACTGTTTAATGGGTTTTTCTACCTCATACTTTCAATGTTTTGGGGTCTGGGATACATTTTTGCTCTGTGTGTGTGTGTGTGTGTGTGTGTGTGTGTGTGTGTGTGTGTTAGTGAGCATGCCTACAGGTCTGAGTTCACTCATCTTGTCCAGTGTGATCCCGAAAGGCTTGCTCCGTTTTCAGTGACCGTGCAATGGTTGGTGCGCTACTTTGGTTTGGTATGGTGGACACTACACCGTATCAGTGGTGTAGTGTCCTGGCAGGCCCTGAGTTCAATGTGGCCAGGCAAGGCTGTTCTTAAGAGTGCCAAGAGGGACACAGCTGTGGGGAGGCCCTGGCCTTGCTGCTTCACCCAGGTTTTGGGCAAGGACCTTCAGGGCAGGAGGTACAGAAAGTGCTCTAGGCATCTTGAGCAGAGGATTGACTCTAGGATGTAGGGGCTTACCCAGTTAGTGGAGGTGGGGTGTGGGGGGATCAGAGGTCAGAAAGGCCACATGCAGGAACTCTGGAAATGTGGGAACCCCACAGGAAGCTGCAGCTGATGGCTTTGACAGCCTACAGCATCCAAGTGGGAGGTTCTCAACGGAAACCTGGATGCTACCAGCAAAACCTTGAGTCACCTGCTCATAGCATCTGCTTGGAAATCCTGGGCGCTCCTCTTCTGCCTTCTGGGTCTCACGGGAGTGCCTCTCGCTGGCAGAATTGAGCTGGGATCTTGCTGACAAGGGACTCTGGGGCTCCCCTGGGAGGTGTGCAGTGATACCAGGCAGATGGTAGCCAGTTTGGTCCAGGGTCCTCTTAGTCCCAGTACCTAGTAGAGTGCTTGGCACAAGGCAGGGACTAAACCTGCTGAAAGAATGAAGTTGGGGTGGGGGAGCAGCAGCACTGAGAGGGGGCATCCCCATCGTACCCAGAAAGACCACATCAGTGCCCCCCAGGCTGGGTGGGTAATGGGCCTCCTGAGAATTTATTCCCATTGAGGAGGAGAAAGTGGGTGGGCCTGGGGAGATGGAAATCATGACTGTTGTGTGGACAGCCTCCTGGTTCCAGAGCGGGACACACAGGGCGGAGGAAGGTACACCCCAGGGAACCGGGTTGAGGCATAGAGGTGGGGTGCAGTTGGGATTGCTCCCCTTCTACCACGGCCAGGTCTGACACCCAGACTCTAAGCGTAGATGCTTGACCTGGACTTGTTAAGAGTCAAGTGTGTTCACAGACATACAGGTCTGTCTGAGGAACTTCGGAGGTTGAAAACTATATTCATGTGACTTGCTTGTAGACCGCAGGCAAATTCAGACATCTGCCTTCAGCCACAGTGCTCCGTCCCTTGGCTCTGTTCTGATTATTGAATTCTCCCTTGCTGCAAGGGGGCCCCTTCCTAGGGTCAGGGAAGATGGGTGCATGCTTCCAGCTGGGCAAATCAGGGGAAAGCAGGCTCCCTCTCCAACCTGCCAACGACCAGCCGTGCCCCATCGTGCCCACTCACGTAGTGACTATTGGGAACGGTTCAGCTTGGTGTTCCGTCCCACTTCTGTGACCAGAGGCTGGGGTTGGGGGAGGGAAACCATGATTGATAGCCCAGTAAGACCACAAGGAGAGCTGGGGGTGGGGTATGGCTCCCCAAAGGAATGAAAATTGCAGATAAAGCAACCTATTTCCAGAACTACAGAGAGCAGGAAGAGGCTTGGGCTGGGATGACAGAGCCTCTAGGCAGAGAAGAACTGCCCTGCGAGGGACCTCTGCTAGGTCAGCACCATCCTGCATGCCGGGCATCCGGCCAAGCCCGGCTCTGCTCCGGGAAGGCCCAGCAGGCGTGGAGCTGGGGATGGAGCTGGGGATGGAGCTGGGGAAGCTGGCAGCCTCTGGCATCTCACCGGAGCCTCCCCGAGGTTCTCCCTTCTCTCAGTATCATGCACTTGCCCTGAACTTGGTTTTAAATGTCATATTTGTTTTTTCCCTGGATACCGTGTCTGAGGATAACAAGACCTTTCTGCTGCATGAATTTTATGTTGAAACACACCCCAGTCAGGGGTGAACCGGCTCTCTCCTTCTCTTCCCTTCTAGAGTCCTGGGCTCTGGCAGCTTCCTCCTCAGGCGCTGGGCAAGTGTGCCTGTATCCAGGCAGTGTTTGCTGAGGATCTGGCTGTGGGCTCTGGGGCTTGGCCCTCAGCGAGCGTAAAGACCAGCAGGGCAGTCAGGCATGCCACTGACACCAAACTGCCGCCGCCCCGCTGGCTAACACGAGACTACCACGTCTGAGTGCTTCTGAGGTGAAGCCGGGGTGCCCAGGGGGATGGAGGCTTCTGCGAGGAGGGGACCTTAGGCTGAGAGCGGAAGGATGGGCTGGATTTTGTAAGGACGGGCTGGATTTTGTATTTCGAGGCAAAAAGACCGGGAAAGGGGTGAGGAGGGGCGGGCGTGTTCAGATGCCAGTGCTCTGAGCGGGGTGTTGCTGCCTGGCAGGCACCGGCCATGTAGGTGGGGAGGGACAATGTCTGAGGGTCCCCACTTGCCACCTGAAGCTCACCTGGGAGTAGGAACTTGGCACTGTTTCACTGTAGCCTTCAGCACTGAGCAGGAGAGGACCCGGCACTGTTCTGCCCCATGGGTCCTCTCAGACTCCCACCCCACAGCACCTGGCAGGGAGGAGCGGCTTCCCCTGGCTGCTCTTGGGGCCTAACCTCACGCCTGGGCTGCGGTGGGCTGGGGGTGCTGCTGCGATCACGCTAGCTGCTGGACGAGGCAGGGGGAGAGGAGGCGGCTGCCTTGCAGGGGTGGCTAGCCGGGCGTGGTGGCGCATGCCTGTAATCCCAGCACTTGGATCACAGGTCAGAGGCCAGGCTCAGCAACTTGGTGAGACCCTGCTTCAAAATAAAAAATAAAAAGGGTTGGGGGATATAGCTCAGAGGTAGAATGTCCCTGAGTTCAATCCCCAGTACCAAAAAAAAAAAAAAGGAAAAAGAAAAAGATAAAGATAAAGAAAGAGAGGAATGGATGGCATAGCCTGGGCCTGGGGGGGTGGTGGTGCTAGGAAGAAGCTGATTGGGGGACACCAGCACAAACACTCGCGTTCTTCGACATTTCGAGTTGCCGATGTGGGGAGGCGGCTACACGGGCCGGGCTGGACACAGCATGAAAGTCATGGCGTGCGGTCAGGAGAGGCCAGGCCTGGGTCCCCAGGCCTGCCTAGAATCATTTGGAGGTCGGTGAGAGGAGAAGCAGTCAGCAAACTGATCAACCCGACCAGGCGAAGGAGCCAGCGCCTGTGATAAATCATGCCAGCGCTGCCCGGCTGCAGATGTGCACGCTGAGGACCCCTGGGCACCGGGGGCCTGTCGCCAGGTGATGGATGACGCCGCTCACCACCTACCCAACTCCCGCTGGCGCCGGCTTCCTGCCACCACCATGCAGTCCCTCAGGAAACCAGGAAAGAGCTGAGCAGGCTTGCCGTGACAGCCTTTTAAAAGTGACTTTTAAAACTTCTTATAATTGTTGATTAAAAGGCCCATTGCTCCAAAGGCTCTGTTTGCCGTGGAAGAAGGAGAGTCATCTGAGAAGAAATTTCTAGGGAGGCGAAGTGTTCCAGTAAATTGGCCAGGCGGCATTTGCAGTTCCAGGCTTATATTTCAAAAGCCATTAGGAGCCCCTCAAGAAAGGGCTGCAAAGTAGTTGTTCTGAGGAAGGAAAATACTTTTGGGGGAGGAGAAACTGCTAGCTGCAGGGCCTGTAGGGGCAGCGGGAGGAGGAAGCGGCTGGCCTCCACCGTGAGGCAGTGCTGTGTCCCCATCCCGCACACCTCGCCAGGAAGGCCACTCCCACCTGTCCCCTGCCGGTGCCCACCCTCCCTTCCATTGGCGCCTTTGTCCTTCTTTCACAGCTTTTTGATTTGCAAGGAGCACTTCTCAGCCCCATCCTTTCCAAAGTTAAGCCATTTTGTAGACTCTTTTTCTGAATCTTTCTGACATCCCATAGCCCTCTCTGGATTCCTGCAGCCCGTGACATCCACGCGCTCCACTCTGACCTCCTGCGGTCCGGGACCATCTCGGGGGCTTATCTGTGGCTAGGAACCCTCACGCTGCTGTCTCCTGCAGGTCTGGCCATGTGAGCGGGGATGTATGCTGAGAGAGGGGTTCTCGGGGTGTGGGGGTGGGTGCTTGTTCAAACAGCAGCGGGTCCTCGGCACCTGCTATCTCTGTCCTGGGCCTTGTTATGTCCACACAGGGATGCTCTAGTGAACACAGGCAGGGAGGATGAGTACCACGGTGCGTGTGCATGCGCGTGTGTGCACTCATGTGTGTAAAAGTGGCCTCTCCAACTCTAGTCTCATTGCTGAGCTAACATAAAACCATGTCCAGGAGCCCTGTATTTGGGAAGTGTTATGATAAAACCTGGTATTTTTTTAAGAACGCTTCCCCGCATAGATCCGCCCTCTTAGAATCGCAGCTCCCCGCTCTCCTCCCAGCCCGATCTTCATTCTGCCGAAAACCAGGTGGCTCGATGAGCTGAATTTCAAAGATTAGAACATCTGAACCCCCAGAGCACATCTTTTGGAATCCCAAAGTATATGAATTAAAATATGGTTTTAGCTGCTTTTCAGCCTGAGAAGGAGGAGAAACTTCCAGAGGAGCAAATCCCCTGAGAGAGACCAGGAGGAGCGATGATGTTGGGATGGGTTGCACCATGGTGAGCAGAGGGGGCGGGGGGATTAGACGTGAGCCAGTCCCAGCGACTCTGGAGGCTGAGGCAGGAGGATTGCAGGTTCAGGGCCAGCCTGGGCAACTTAGTGAGAAAACAGTCTGAAAACGAAAATAAAAAGGGTTGAGGCTGTAGCTCAGTGGTAGAATGCTTGCCTAGCATGTGTGAGGCCCTGGGTTTGATTCCCAGACACACACACACACACACACACACACACACACACACACACATACACTACTATTATGTGATCTGCACTGGTGGGCTACATGTGTTTTCAGCTCAGCTGTAGGGGTTGGATTCCCACCTGATGAAGAGCCCAGGGATCAGTGCTGTCCTTGAGTGACAAGTAGTGGCAGGGGAGAAGTCTGGCACGTGCACTGGGTGCACGCTGGCTCGGGGAGGCTGAGGTCCAGAGTGGACTGATGTGAGATTCTCAGCAGGAGGTAGGCTCTTTAGGGGAGACTGGTGGAGCTCAGGGGGTGCTTGGGAAGCAGAGTACTGCCCAGGGGGTGAGATGGGCTTGGTCAGAGAGAAGCAGCAAGGGCTGAGATGGGGACACTAGTTGAGGGGAGAGGCACACGAGGTGCCCAAGCCCTGGGGAAGGACGGGGTCGAGATGGGCGCCTAAGGAGGACTGAGAAGAGGAAGGGTCGTGGAGGAGACTTGAGGAGTCCCCCTGAGGTCATGAGGAGTCCTGGGCTCAACCCGACCTGCTCTTCGGTGGAGCTGGAGTGGGGACGGTGTGAATTTCTAAGGTTTCTCAAAGCTTTTTGACTTTGCCAATTAATCTGGGAGCACGGGTTTTTCTGTTATTACAAGAGGGACTTGTGTACTTACCTGAGGGACACCTTGAAAAATGGTTGGGGGAGGGATGGTAGACAGAACGGACCTGGGAGAGAAGAAAGGGCTAGTCCTAGGGCAGGGTTCCCAGCACTGAGGTCTTAGTCAGCTTTCTGCTGCTGTGACAATATGTCTGAGACAATCAACTTAAAAGGACAAAAGGTTTGTTCTGGATCATGGTTTCAGTCCCAGTCATGTGGCCCCATCACTTGGGGCCTGTGGTGGCACAGTACATCATGGTGGGGAGTGTGTGGAAGATGAAAAAGTGCTCACCTCCTGGTGGCTAGGAGGCAAAGAGAGAGGGGGGGGAATTCAATATCCCCTTCGAGGGCACGCCCACATGACCTCACTTCCTCCCACTAGGCCCCCCCTCTTAAAGGTTCCACCACCTCTCAATAGCAGCATTAGCCAGGAACTAAGCCTTCTACACATGAGCTTTGGGGGACATTTAAGATCCAAACCATATTACTAGGGAGGCCAACCTAGTGAGATCCTGTATCAAAATAAAGTAAAAAAGGGTTGAGGGGTATAGCTCAGTGGGACAGTGCTGGAAGCTCTGAGTTCAATTCCCAGTAACTTCAAAAAAGAAAAGAAAACAAAACAAAACATCTGAACCATAACAGTAAGAGACCCGGTGAGTCTCCAGGGAGGCCCCAGCTGGCCCTGCCCCGGGCACACCTGCATCCGCAGGCCCCAGGTGCACGAGAGCACCCACCTCTGGGCACGGTGCTTCCCCTTCTCTGCTCGTTCCCAGGTGGGGAAGTTAGGGCTCAGGGAAGAGGAGACAGAGTTTCTCAAGCTCTCACAGAGACCTGGCTCCTGTGCACACTTGCATCTCTCTGGAACCTCCTTAGACGTTATTTTCCTCCATTCTAGAAGGTCCTGTGGGTCCTGTGAGATGCTCTGTTAAAGCTGCCTATGGCAAGTGAATGATACTAGAAAATACCACACTCCATGCCTCCTTCTTGGAGAATCCCAAAGAATATTAGCATTTCAAAGTCTCCAGAAGTCCTTCTGCCAAAGAAACCCGTTAGACTTTTTTAATCCTGTGTTTCCTAAATTTATTTGACCACAGATCCTTCCTGTTACAGAAAGCCTAGGAAAGTCATCTGGGATTCTCCTGTCTTTTGTGCGTACTTGGACCGTCTGATCACTTTATATTCTCAGGCTAACTATCGTGTAAGCTCACTGGCTTGAAATTTCCTTCCACAGGGAAATGTAGGCAGGGCGTGTTCCACCTGGCCTGCTGGGGCCTCCTCTGAGCTCTGAGCAGGCCTGCTGGAGCCGGGGCATGGACACGCCTGCTCACCCGGCCCCACCCAGCGGCTCTTTGTGGATGGCTCCGGAAGCTGCATTTGCAGGCTGCGTCCTGGGTGAGGTGGAGTGTGCGGCTGCATGGCCAGTCCGTACATTCACCTTCACGGCCTGAAGCTCACCTGGGGCAGGAAGCTCCGTGGAGGACAGGACGTGAGCAGGAACGCTCCATCTGTCCAGTCCCCTCTCCCTGCAGCAGCGCAGGCCCCGGGCTGTTTTGAAGCCTTGTTTTGCATATGGTAATGAAATATTAAAGGAAATTCTTCCAGTTTGGGAAGCCTTTTTTGTCAAGGCACCAGGGGCAGCCTGAACATGTGACAGACCCCTCTGAGCTTGGAGAGGGGAGTGGAGGGACCAGGAGGAACCCCTGGAGAGGGTCAGGACCAGCTCAGGGGTGTCATCTTCTCTGTCATCTTCCTGCTGGCTGTGAAAGTGGGCGTTGCTGGCTCCGAGCCTGGGAGGACAGGGGAGAGGCAAGTGTTTGGACAGAGCACTGGATTGGGGGCCTCGAAGCGTGTCCGTGGGCCAATTCTCATCCCTCTTAGGGCGTAGGTTTCTGGTGGGTGAACAGATGTTCTCTGGGGCTTGTCTTGGTTTATATATCATGTAATACATGTATCCCAAGAATTCTGCCTGGAATCGGGTTTGTCTTGTTCACACATTTGTAACCAACGCTACCTTGATTCCCCGTGAGATAGCCAGTGGCCATCCTAGAAGAGAGAAGCAGGTACAGGGCCCACCTGAGTGTGGCCTGCTGCGCCTGGCGCAAAACCCAGGCTTTCCTGCCCATGGCGACCTTGCCGGAGCTGGGCAGCCACATTTAAGGGTCAGCATGGCATTGGCCAGACAGGCTGCCTAGCTGGCCTTCTGGGGACAGCCCTGTGACTTGACTCCTGATAGGTGTCCTTGCAGCGTTATATAGTGTTATGTCAGTGGGCATTTGTGACACGAGGCACGAACCCCTCCGAGGTCTGTCCTGGCTTGGCAGCGACCTGTCCCACGTTCATGGTGACCTCAGGATGGTCAGCGCATCGCCAGAGCCTGAATCTGTGCCTCTCTGGTGATGTAGCCCCGAAGCTCAAGGGCACGCGCACACCCATCTCCCAGGGAAAGAGCGGATGATTGATTAGCATCCTACATTTCCTTTTGCCAAGGTGTCTCAGAGGCACACAAGCAGATGGCTTCTCAGGAATTCCTCGGGGGAGCCAGGCTTCTAGAAATCCAACGCCACAAGGAAATCCAATATTCAAATGAGAGAGGAAATTGGGGAAGAAAATGTGCTCTTTCCTTCTAAGTTAAAAGCTGGGTACAGAGCTAGCAGGGTCGGCAGAGGCCTCCACACCCCCGTGGTTCCCTCCCAATCAGAGGGAAGAACACACCTGGACGCCTCCTCACATGACGCAACGCTGACCCCGAGGGACTGCGGCTGAGCCGTGAAATGGAGGAGTGGGCTTCGACTCCATCCGTGGACTTTGCTCACGCAGCTAGTGGGCGCTGTCTGGGACACACCCTGTGGAGTCAGATGGTGTGTGACTTAAAAGCACGAGCTCCCGGCACAGACCTGGGGTTCTACCCCTGGCCGCCATGTTCCAGCTGTGAGATGGATCTTCAAGCAGAGCCTTGGGGTCTCTGAGCCTCAGTTTCCTGGTCTGTAGAATGGGGATCATAGTGCTCATCTATCTCACAGAGCGGTTGAAAGGACCCAATGAGTTAGCATGATGCCTGGTGCTTAGTACACTCTCACTGAGCCCGGGGTGCTTGCACTAACCCCAAACGCCTCAGTGGGGGGCGGAGATGTGCGCCATGTTAGGAAGGTCAAAGCAGAGAGTGAGAGAGGTCGCACAAGTTCTAAAATCATTGGGGCTCTCACCGATATGGGAAAGACTGGGACTGGGATCTCTCAGTAGGGTGTCCCGCCCCGGTGCTGGAAGGGGGGCCCCGTGGCAGGTCTCAGGCTGGTCGGGGGTAAAGAGGAGACTGCTGGGTGGGCCTCTGTCACCACTGGCCTCTGGCAGAGGTTGGCCATTAAGACCATACCTCTTGTTTTAAGCACCACCTCCCACCAAGAAAAGCATTTCTAGAATTCCAAGAGCTTTAAGAACCTACCCGGATCCATGCCCTGAAGCCAGCAAGGATGCCATCTGCGGGGGCAGGTTCCCAGAGCCCCCTCTCCGCAGTCGCTGACCTTTCCCCTCCCGCGCGGAGCCCGTGGTTTACGGTGTCGCTTGCACTCTGGCATTCGGTTTTTCCCGTTTCCTTCCCTGAGGTTTGGTCCCATTAATGTTTATGAGCAAATAAAACTTGGATTGCTGCTTTGGGCCATGGTTTCACCGCTGACTTGGGGAGGGACGCCGACTTTAACCTAATCCCTCTCCTTCGACGCTCCGTGACTCTCCCTGCATCCTCCTCCGGGAAGATGAGCGAATGGAGAGAAACTGATCACAGCGGAAACTTTGCGTTCCTCACCTCAGCGCTCCGAGTGGGGACGAGAGTCAGAGACAGACCACGTGTTGGAAACATGGGTGTTGTTTTTATGTTAATTCCTACATGGGCAGGCGTGGATGAGGCGACCTCTGGGGACACATGAACTTGGGCATCACAGGTGGTGTCTGACCTGTTTTTCCACAGAGCGGGACCGGGAGATACACATGAAGATGCCTCATTTCTCTATTGGAGCAAGAAATGAACCAACACAACTCATTACTTCAAGGATACACGCCTGGTGTGTGGTGTCACGTAGATGCTCATGTTTGTAGCAATGTCTTCTTCTCTTCCTGGCTGCACATAATACTAGGGGCGGGATCTTTTCCTTGGGCTGGGAGGAGTGGTCTCCGTGGGTCTTGGGAAGGTGATGGGTGCTGCCCAGCAGCTGCATTCTCTGGGAGGTGGACTTGGGCTTCCTTATGCGGCTGTATCTTGAGGGAGGGGCAGCATGTTCCTTTTGGGACTGTCAACGAGGCTCTGTGCCAGGAAGGAGGAAGGTAATTATATCATCACATGCCACTCTTGTCTCAAGGGGCCAAATTAGCTGGCTCTCCAAAACTAGGGTCTACTTTTGACTTTTTAATTTACAGGCAGATGCAGATGCATGCTAGTTCGCTACTAAACCTTTCTTAAACAGTTGAGGTGCACCTGGTCCAGCAGGCGAGGGTGAGAGGGGAGCAGGTTTTGGAAGGTGCGTTGGATTTCCACAGGTGGGACTGGGGTCATAAAAGGGGCACCCAAAACATAGGGTTTTTTTGGGTACTGGGGATTGAACCCAGGGACATTCTACCTCTGAACTACACCCCCAATCCTATTTTATTTTTTATTTTGAAACATGGTCTTGCTAAGTTGTTAATGGCCTCACTAAGTTGCTGAGGCTGGCTTCGAACCTGTGATCCTCCTGTCTTAGCCTCCCAAGTACTGGGATTACAGGCATGTGCCACCATGCCTGACACTCTATGTTTTCTTCTAGTAGTTTCATAATTTATGGTCTTATATTCAAGTCTTTGACCCATTATGGGTTGATTTTTGCATAGGGTGATAAATAGGGGTCAAGTTTTGAAAGTCTGCATATTGCTACCTAGTTTTCCCAGCATCATTTATTGAAAAGGCTGTCCTTTCTCCAGTGTACGTTTTTGGTGCCTTTGTCAAGAATCTGTTGGTTGTAGAGGCATGGATTTATTCCTGGGTTCTCTCCGTGGTTCCTTGGGTGTACGTGGCTGTTTTTATGTCGGTACCATGTTGCTTTGGTAACTGTGATTCTGTGGTATTTCTTGAACTCAGTATTGGGATAATTCTGGCTTTGTTCCTTTTGCTCAAAGATGCTTTGGCGATTTGGGATCTTTTATACCTCCATATGAATTTTAGGGTTCTTTGTCTAGTTCTGTGAAGAATACCATTGGTATTTCGATGGAGATCGCATTGCCTCTGTAAATTACTTCGGGTCATGAAGACATTTTAACAATATTAATTCTTCCAATTCATGAACATGGAAAGTCCTTCCATTTTTTTTGGTATGTCTTCTTCCTTTTCTTTTATCAATATTTTGTAATTTTCATTGTAGAGGTCTTTCACTTCCTTGGTTAAATTTATTCCAAGTGTTTTATTTTGGTGGCTCTTGCCGACGGAGCTACGTTCATCTTCTCTTTCTCAGCAATCCTGTTATTGTGTATAAAAATGCTACTGGCTTTTGTATGTTAATATTGTATCCTGCACCTTAATGGAATTCGTTTGTCAGTTCTGATAGTCTTTTGGTGGAAATATCAGCTTTTTTTTTTCTGAATATAGAATCATGTCACTTGCAAAGAGGGATAGCTTGATTTCCTCCTTTCCTGTGTGTATGCCTTTTATTTCTTTCTCTTGCTTACTTGTTCTTATATTCAAGTCTTTGACCCATTATGGGTTGATTTTTGTATAGGGTGAGAAATAGCACTATACTGAATGAGAGAGGTGAGCGGACACCCTTGACTCGTTCTAGATCTTAGGGAAAATGCTTTTCTCCATTCAGTATGATGTTGGCTGTGGGTTTGTTATTTATTGTCTTTATTTTGTTACATAAAATCCTCTATAGCTAATTACTTCAGGCTTTTTTTTTAAATCATGAATGGCTGTTGAATTTTATCAAATTTTTTTCTGAACCTTTTGAGATTATCATATGATTTCTGCTGATGTAATGTGTTATCTGTTCATTGATTTGTGTATGTCAAACCATCCTTACATTGTTGGGGTAAATCCAGCTTGATCATGGTCAATGATAGTTTTGATGTGCTATTGGATTCAATTTGCTGGTGTTTTGTTGAGAGTTTTTACATCTGTGTCCATCAGGGATACTGGTGTATAGTTTTCTTTTTTGTTGGTATGTCCTTGGCTGCATTTGGTAGCAGGGTAATGCTGGATGAGTAGAATGAGTTTGGAAGAGTTCCTTCTCTTTCAGTTCTTTGCTTTCAATTCTTTGAGAAGAGTTGGCATTATTTCTTCTTTAAAGGTTTGATAGAAATCAGTAGCAAAGCCACCTGGTCTTGACTTCCCTTTGTTGGGAGACTTTTTATTACTGATTCAATCAGTAATAATGACTGATCATTATTGGTCTGCGTAGGTTTTCTGTGCTTTTGTGGCCATTTTGTTAAATTTCTTCTGTTTTTTTTGAGTGTCACTTATTCTTTCTCCCTTGTCCAGCTTTATGGTATGTGGTTTATCTTACTGATAAGGTTTGATCCTTTTCTCTGTCTCTTCTGTGTGTCTATTTTACCAGTGTTTACCAGTGTTCATGTGTTTTCATGATTTTTTTTTTTTTTGCTTTTGGATATAGGACTTCCTTAAGCATTTAAAAAAGCCATTCTGGTGGTGACAAATTCCATTTTTGCTTGTCTTGAAAAGTCTTTATTTCTCCTTCATTTCTGAAGGGTAGGTTTTCTGGATAGTATATTCTTGGTTGATAGTTATTTTCTTTCAGAACTTATATATCATTTCATTCCATTCTGGCCTGTAAGATCTCTGCAAAGCAAATTAGTGAGACCATGTTTCCAAATAAAAATAATAAAATAGGTCTGGGGATGTCGCTCAGAAATAGAATGCCCCTGGGTTCAATTCCTGGTACTACCACAAAAAAAAAAAGATGTTGTTTTATTTGCAAACTTGATTGGCCATGCACTTAACTGGATATCCTTCCCCACTACCCTTTTCATACTCTACCCGTCTCTTAGGAAGCAGCCTGTATTGAGACAATTTGTACTTCTAATTTTCTAAAGATGATATGATTGCATGTTAGAAGTAATGTGGATTTCCTACCTCAATATATTCTTTTATAAAAAAAATCTCTGCTAAGAAATCTGCTATTATTCTATTGGGGGTTCCCTTAAATGTGACTTGGCACTTTTCTCTCACAGTTTTTAATTTAATTAATTTATTTTATTTTATTTTTTTTTTTTGGTACTGGGGATTGAACCCAGGGGCATTCTACCTCTGAGCTTCTCCCCCAGCCCTATTTTTTTATTCTTTATTTTGAAACAGGGTCTCACTAAGTTGCGGAGGCCTCACTAAGTAGCTGAGGCTGGCCGCGAACCTGGATCCTCTGGTCTCAGCCTCCCAAGTACTGGGATTACAAGCGTGCGCCACCATGCCCAGCTTTCTCACAGTTTTTAGAATTTTCTTTTTCTCTTTCTTTTTCTGTATTTCCCTTTCTCTCTCTCTTTGCCTTTCTTTTCTTCTTTTCTTTCTTCAGTGGCGCTGAGGATTGAACCTAGTGGTGCTCTACCACTGAGCCACATGCCCAACCCTTTTTATTTTCTATTTTGAGAAAGGGTCTCACTAAGTTTCCCAGGTTGTTCTTGAACTTGTGAGCTTCCTGCTTCAGCTATCCAAGTAGCTGGATCACAGGCGTGTACCACTGTGCTGGGCTTTTCTCTTTGTCTTGTACTTTTGACAGTTTGACTTTAATATGTCATGGTCCGGATCTTTTATATTCCTATCTAGTTGGGGTCCAATGGGCCTCCTGTACCAGTATGTCCATATCTTTTCCAGAATTAGGGAAGTCTTCAGTTATTATTTTATTGAATAGATTTTCTGTGCTTTTAGCTTTTTCTTCTCCCATAGGTACTCCTACAATGCAAACATTCATTCATTTAGTGCTGTGCCAAAGGCTGTCTTCATTCTTCTTATTCTTTCCTTTTATTCTATCTGAATAGGACATTGCAAAAGGACCTGTCTTCAAGTTCAGCTCTTCTTTCTTTGGCTTGATCTAGTCTGTTACTGGGGCTCCTGTCTGTATTTTTCCTTTGACGCATTGTGTTCTTCATTTCCAAGTTTTTTGTTTGGTTCTTTTTCAAGGTCTCTATCTCCGATGTATGTCTCATTCATGACGCGCATCATTTTCCTAATCTTGACCAACTGTTTGTTCGTATTCTCTTCTGTCTCGCCGAGCTTCTTTATAACAATTCTTTTATTCTTTATCAGGCATTTCCTTCATTTTCATTTTTTGGGGGAATCTAGAGAGTTACTGTGTTCTTTGGTGGTGTCACGTTACCTTGATTTTTAAAATATTCCCCTTGCTCTTGCATTGAGTTTTGCACATCTGAGGGGTTGGTTGTCACTCCCACTCTTGTGGGAGGTCGTCACAGGGAGCAGCTTTCTCCCAAGGATGTGGCGTGCTGCGCTCATGCGGAGCGTTGGCTTTGGTTCCATCTGGGCACTGTAGCGCAGTCTTCCCGTAGCCACTTTGACTACAGTTAATGGCTTTGGGCGCAGTGTGTGGTACAGCAGGGTCAAAGAGACCCTCCGTCTCTGGGGGCCATGCAGGGTGGGGCACTAGCGGCCCACGCAGGGGTGGGGCACAGAGCTATGGGTGTGGGGTATTCACCATGTTGACACTGACAGTGGGAGTGTGGCACCAGTGGGTGACGGATGTTTCCTCAGGCACTGCTAAGCTCTGTCGCTGGCGAGGGCCGCTGGCACTGGCAGCCCCAGCAATAGTGGTTGGCCAGAAGTACCTGTCCTTAGGCCAAGCAGTGGTGTGGCCTAGCCCCTGCGTGGGGAGAGGCGGTGCTGGGAACTTCAGTATCCTTTCTGTGGTTCTCGTTCCCAGCCCCCGCAGCAGTGTGCACCCGGATATGACAGGTGGGGAGCGATGGTGGTGGGTACCACATGGACACCTGCTTTTAGTCTTGGCATTGACATGAATCCACACAAAGCCGCCCCCTTTATTCCAGAGGACAAGCACCCTGCTCTGCCAGTTCTTGAGGCCAGCACCCCCTGTCCCCCTCTGTTGAGGCTCCTGTCCCCTGCAGTGCAGGCACCAGGCAGGCTGGAGTGCAGAGGTCACAGTTGCTCTGCCGAGTAAGGTCGTGTCACAGGGCTGCAGCCCTCTGTGCTAGTGGTGGAGTGTCTGTGGGTCCCAGAGGTGGGCTCTGCAGGGGTTTCTCATCCCCCGAGTAATGAGAATTCAGACAGTAGCTCACTTCTGAAAACGACACCTAGCCGCAGCAGCTTGGGCTCTAGGGGTTTTGCAGGGAGATGATGGGAGTTTCTTCTGCAAAGCAAAGCTACCGAGCAGACTCCCGGTTGCCCCACAAGCCCAGGACAGCTTAGCGAGGCCTCCTGGAGCTGGGATTGCTGGGTCTGCACCGGCGGGGTTTGCTGGGGCTCTCCTGTCCACTCTCCCTGCAAAGGGAGGGCCCCTCACCACAGCTGGGAGCCAGGGTCACAGGTCTCCAAGTCTTACAAGATTCAGTCTCTCCCTTGCTGAGGTCCAGCCACTCCCTCAAAGGGCAGCCGTGAACCTGCTGCTTGGCTGCTGCTTTGTGGAGGAGGAGACGAGTCCCGGGCGCCTCTATCCAGCCATCTTGGAATCCTGGGAAGGTTTCTTCATGTCTGAATGTGGGGCATGGGAGGCAGTTTCAGCCTCGGTCGTCAGGATCAGGAAGGCTGCTGTGGAATAGATCGGGGTGCGTTGGCAGCCGTTTTAGATGTCGCGAGCCTAAGGTGCCTGTTGACATATGCACGGGGATATTGAGAGCTGCTGGCTTTCTTCATCTGGCGTTTTGGAGAGAAGTCACGGGTGGGGATGTAAATTCAGGGGCTGTTTGCCTTTAGTTGGTGTTAAGGCCATGAGGTGGGATAAGATCACCAAAGGGAGCCGGGCGTGGTGGTGCACTCCTGTAATCCCAGTACTTGGGAGGCTGAGACAGGAGAATCGCAGGTTCGCGGCTAGCCTCAGCAACTTAGTGAGGCCCTCCACAACTTAGGGAGATCCTGTTTCAAAATAAAAAATAAAATCGGGCTGGGAGTATAGCTCAGTGGTAGAATGCCCCTGGGTTCAATCTCCATTACCACAAATAGAAGAAGAAGAAGAAAAAAAAGGCAAAAAGGCCGGATGTGGTGTCATACACCTATTATCCCAGTACTTGGGAGACTGAGACAGGAGGATCACAGGTTCACGGCCAGTCTCAGCAACTTAGTAAGGCTCTCAGCGACTTAGCAAGACCCTGTTTCCAAATAAAAAATGAAAAGGGTTGGGGTATAGCTCAGAGGTACAATGCCCTTGGGTTCAATTTCCAGCACCACCAAAAAAAAAAAAAAAAAAAAAAAGAGAGAGAGAGAAAAGAAAAGAAAAAAAAAAAACCCCAAAACCAAGATGGCCAAGGGGTTGATGGAGTGTGCTGTGGCAGCCAGGGCTAAGGGTTTATTTAGTTTGAAGGCCAGGCCTTCTGCTGAGCACTTCCCTGTATCCCTCCTCTTGTCTCTCCCACAAGCCAATGAAGCACGAGCTATTATTTCTCCATTTTATAAATGAGGAACCTGAAGATTGGATGGGGATAATTAAATTACCCAAGGTCACACAGCTACTGAAGGTCAGAGGCAGGGTTTGCACGTCTGTCTACCTGACTCCAAGTTGTTTGTTTGTTTGTTTATTTATTTATTTATTTATTTATTTATTTATTTATTTATTTTGCGGTACCGGGGATTGAACGCAGGGGCGTTCTACCTCCTCGCTACACCCCAGCCTTATTTTTTATACTTTATTTTGAAACCGGGTCTCACGAAGTTGTGGAGGGCCTCACTAAGTAGAGAGGGAGAGAGAGAGAGAGAGAGAGCGCTGAGGCTGGCCATGAACCCGGATCCTCCGGTCTCTGCCTCCCAAGTACTGGGATTACAAGCGTGCGCCACCACGCCCGGCTTTATTTATTTTTTTAAATCATGCATGTTCTGGTACCCTAAATTGCAGACCTAATTTTGCACGTGGTGGGGGAGGAGGGCACTGAAGTCTTTGAGCAGAGAATGCACCTAGAACTATGGTTTGGGAAGAGGTCTCTGAACCTGGGGAATCCTACAGAAGGTACTGGGGGATGGGGAGAGCATAGAGGCAGGGCAAGTGGAGCAGGTTTGGACCACCCAGTGATGAGGGATTTCCCTGAAAGTAGAGGACCAAGTTGTGGCAAACTCGGTGTTACGGACTGAATGCATCTCCCCCAAATTTATATGTTGAAGCCTTAAACCTCAACGTGGCTGTATTCAGAGGTCAGGCCTCTGAGGAAGTAATCAGGGTTACGTGATGTCAAAAGGGACCCTGATCTGATAGGATTAGTGTCCTTATGGGAGGAGACGCAAGAGCGCCCCCTGCCCTTTGAGGATATCGTGAGAAGATGGGCATCCACAGGCCAGGAAGAGCGCCTTCGACCAAGACGGAATGAACCAGAACATTCCAGCCTCCGGCACTGTGAGAAAAATGTCTGATATTTAAGCTACCCAGCCTGTGGTATTTTATTATGACAGCCCTCGCTAACTGATGCACCCGTCTCTTTGGTATTCTGGCTTTTTCCAGAACTGGTTTTTTTTTGCCAAGTTGCAGGTCCCAGTATTTTAGTAATTGGTCCCTTTAGGGACTTCTGCCTTTTCCCTTGCTAAACAATTCAGTGGATTTGAATGGACCCGAAGAGCCATTGAACAATTATCTAGTGATTAGCTTCTTTGTGGAGTCCAGGGAGAACTGCTGCAAGAAAATTGGTAAATTCTTTTCATTCTTAATAAAACCTAACATTATCTCGCTAATGCCTGATATTAAGAGTTCAAAGTCATTTTGAGACCATTGATCTTCAAAGGAAGAGAGTCCCTCATTTATTTGACGAGGCCTGAAAATATGTGGGGGAGGCTTCCTTCAGATTTGGATGTTAGAACACCGGATGAATTGGACACATGGCCGACTCCGGGCCGCCCTCGCCACCGCCCGCCCGTGCTCCCTTCGAATCAGTGGTTTCAGTGGTAGCTCGCATCTCCTTGAGCATTCTGAGCCCACTGAGGGGCAGGGGCCTCCCCAGGAGGCTGGCGTTTTCATCTCTAGTTTGAAGAGAAGCAGGTCCTGGTGCTGTTTGATCGGGCTAATTTTGAAAGACGGGCAGAGAAGGCATCCAGTGTGGCCGGCCTCTTGGAGGAGTGGATGTTTCTGGGGTCATAATGTCTTCTCTCCTTTTCCTGAGAAAACCCTCTCCCAATAAAAATGAGTTTTCAGCTGCTCTCGAGGCCCTATAAATTGATTTTGGCTCTGTCCATTATAGGTAGCTTCTGTGAGAGAAACCCATATAAATCTCACTCAGTCAGGGAGTGTTTAAAATGGCAAACTTCAGAGTAAAGGTTTAACAAAAACCATAAATAAAACTTCAGGAGTAATGGAAGTGTTTATAAGCATCTGTGGAATTGTGCACAAGAACAATGAGCCCGGCTCGGGTGCCAGGAGATCGACCGAGGTGGTGTGTGTGCTGCGAGAGAGGGAGTATCCATCTTTATTTGGTCTTGGCTCAGGGCAGCTGGACTTGGAGAAGGCACAGAGATGTGAGCGGTGCTCCGTGGCTGGGCGCACGCAGCGGGGGCTCATCACTGTCACCAGTCACTGCTCAGGAGGCCGCCAGTGTGAGGGGAGTTTGTGCAGGAGCAGAGTCTCAAGTCGACCATGTCTCTAGCCTTCCACACGGCTCATGTTTTGGGAAGGGGCAATATGACAGTGATCATATAATACACTCAGAGCAAGGTGTCCATGTCCTATCCTCCAGCTAAGAAAATCGAGGGAAAGAGTGGTTCATGAGCTGGGCGTGGTGGCGCACGCCTGTAATCCCAGTTATGGGAGGCTGAGACAGGAGCATCCCAGGTTTGAGGCCAGCCTCACCAACTTAGTGAGACCCTGCTTCATGATAAAAAATAATAAATAATAAAGGGTTAGGGGTGTAGCTTGGAGGCAGATGCCCCCTGGGTTCAATCCCCAGTACCAAACAAACAATAACAACAAAAACAACAACAAAAAACAAAAAGCAAAATAAAAAACACAGTGATTTGTGACTTCTTCAAGTCGAGAACAAATCATCCTTGGATGCCAGAGGGGAGACAGTGGGTCCCAAGGCCTGGACTCTCACCATAAGCCCTTCCTCCCCTTCCATATCCATCAAACGGTTATTGAATCTGCTCCAGGTCAGGCCCTGGGCTGGGTTCTGGGGATGCGGGAAGACGCGTCAGTGTGCATCTCTCTGGGGCTTTTACTCTCCCTGCTGATAGCCGGGTAGAGTGAGGCATCAAGGAGATGGTGCCTGCAGAGTGCTCCCATGGTGCCTGGGGCTTAGTCTCAGCAGAGTGGTAGCTACCATTATCATCGCTTTTGTTGTCATGGTTGTCACTTGATGGGGCCACAGAGGTGTTCTAGCTGCCCTGGGAAGTCCTCCCTGCTCCCTCTATCTCTGCCTCCCTTCCTGGAGGCGGGCCTCTTTGGGGCGTTTCCCCTGCCCTCTTCCCTGAGTATGTTTTCCAAGCCCAGGCTTGATTCGCTTGGATTCATCAGGCCTCCGTCCCTGCCTGGAAACCGTCCCGCCTCCACCTGATGCAGTTTAGTTTATGTCCACGAAGCCAGCTCGGACAGCTCATCCTTTGGTAGACTTTATAATGGGACATAGATCATTACAGATGGGACTCAGGTTTTACAAAATATTTTAGGAGGTAGATAAATTAGACCATGAAAAGTGCATAAGGGACATCAATTATGCAGGAGCCAGAAGAATGATTATCAAGTGATCTGGCCTGAGTTTTTGCCCATGAAACATTTAACTGTAGCCATTAAAATAGAAAACATCCCTGGTTACCTACTTCAGAAGAGTGGGCCGGTCCGGGACGCAGGCCTGGCCCAGGGGAGGCTGACAAGAACAGGATGGCCTGCTCTGCTGTGGCACTGGAGTGAACGGCTACCTGGGAAGAAGAGGAGACCGGGGCTGGCTTGGTTGGGCGGAGAAGGATCCCGAGGCTCTGGGAGCGCAGGGGGCCTGCTCAGTTGGGGGGTCACTTTTCTGGCCCCTCTGACCCAGGGCAGGAAGGTGCACAGCAGAGCATTGTGGGTAAATGGCTAGAGACATAGCGACTCCAGGGTCCTCAAAAATCCCCCCTCATGCCCATCCTACCTCTGACAGTAGCACAAACCTGACCTCCAGTGGGCTGGCATGTTCAAAGCCTTCAGGTCTTGATGCTGCTGGGGGAAGGGGCAGGTGACCCCGAACCTAGAGTGTGCTGTCCACGTTGCCTTGTCCACCAGGCATCAGCCACCACGGCTGCCCCCAGACATGGCTGTGACTTCTGTCTCTGAAAGGACGCAGACCTGACTCTGAGCCACACCTCTTGGCCCTTGGTTCTGCTCGTCTCTTGGGGTCCCATGAGTGTCTAATCCCCACTGCACCCTGTGTTCTGCTGCTGGGAGGCAGGCCCCTTCCTCCTCCTCCTCCCCCTTGTGTCCCCATGGTGCTCCATGCAGAGCTTTTGGGGTGAGTGAGGGGAGCTGCCTGCCAGAGGCGTCAAGGCCAGCGTTCCTAGGCTTCCTTTCCCTGTGGCGGGTCACCCTGGGCCCATCTGGTGTCTTGTTAAATACGGTGTGTTTCTCTCTGGAATTGGTTTTTTGGTTTTATGCCTACGTGTTCCATGGAACATAGCTGCGAATGCCCCTCAGAAGGAACAGAGTAAAATGGCAATGACTGCAGTACATGACATCTTTGGCGACAGGTCCTCGGTGGGAGAGCTGAGCATAGTTCATGAGACCGAGTGTGCTTTGTGGAGGAGGCAGAGCAGGTGGCGGGTGCACACTGTGCTGGGGACAGGTCTGTCCCTCCCCAGCAGGAACATGGGTTGTCATCATCCACATGGCCCTATTCTTTGGGGCTTCTCTCATTTCTCCCCCCAAGTCACCATTTCCCTGGGTCCTGTTCAATTCTGCCTGGCTGCCAGGCAAGATCAAAAGCTTTCTCTTGGAGTGGAAGAAGTGGTGATATGACTTATTAACATCACAGGATCTTGACAGATAACGTCCCTGCTGTTGTGTGACCTTGCCTAAGTTACTGGCCCTCTGTAGGTCTCGGTTATTTCAGCTGCTGAACGGGAGTGCCAGCGATGCCCGACTCACGCTATGCATATGTGTTAATCAGCTTTTTCCTCACTGTGACCAAAATACCTGCCCAGAACAACTTAGAGGAGGAAAGGTGCATTTGGCTCGTGGTTTCAGAGGTTCAGTCCACGGTCGGCTGGCTCCACGGCAGAAACATCGTGGTGGCAGGGGGAGGTGGAGGAGAGCTGGAAAGCTGCTCAGCTCATGGCAGCCAGGAAGTCGCAAGGTCCTGACCCCAGTGACTCGCCTCCCCCAGCCGTACCCCACCCCTGAACCTTGCTGTATTGGAGACCAGACTTAACCACATGAGCTTTTGGAGGGGGGCATTCCAAATCGAAACCCTATGTTATAGTTAGATATAAAATGTCCCCTAAAGAGCTCATTTATTAATGTTTGGAGCTGCTATAATTGAGTCATGAGGGTTGTAAACCCAGCAGTGGATGGATTTATCTGGGTGGTGACCCAGGCCAGTAGGGTGTGGCTGGAGGTGGGTCCCTGGGGGGGTGCGGCCTTGAGGAGTAAATATGACTTCTCCTCCCCCAGCTCGCTTTCTTGCTTCTGGACTCCATGATGTGGGGAGCACAGTCGATGTGCTCTCCTTCTCTCTGCCTCCCGCCGCCATGCCCTGAGATCCACGGTCCCCGGCCTCACATGGACTGAACCTGAAACCATAAGAAAATCAATCTTCTTTCCTCTAAGTTATGTCATCAGTCTTTTAGATTATAGAGCAGAGAAACAGCAGGAAAGTCTGCCTGGCAGGAACTTCTCTAAGTCCTGCCCGTGAGCCCACCATTCCAGAATGGGGCCAGCGGCGGCTGTGGGGTGGGAAGGAATTTCCACTGTTTCCTACACACCCAGGAGAAGGAGCACCATGAAGGCGAGTCTAGAGAGAGAGTCTAGAGAGAGAGTCTAGAGAGAGAAGTCTAGTCTAGAGAGAGAACTATTTCCTGAGTCACTTAAGGAGGCTTGCATGCTGCAAAGGACAAGACAGCACAGCACATGAACAGGAAAAGGGCTCAGGCTGGCTCACGCGTTTTGTGAGCCGATGACTGGAAAGACCTTGGATTTTGCTTCTTAGGCATTCTGCAAACAGCGGAAGTCTGAAAGCTGTTGCCTGGAGCTCCACCATGATGCAGGAAGCCGGAGGGCAGGGGAGGCTGTGTGTCTGTGGGCGGTGGCTGGGTTGTTCATAGATTTAGAGATAGATAAGGCCAATTTACTACCCAAACCAGGATGCCTTTGAGAATGAGAAAGTGTTATTAAGAATTATGTCAGGATAATAGGCATTAAATTGGGACTGTCTGTTATGGTTTGATATGGAGCATCCCCTGAAAGGCTCATGTATTAGCAATGCAACAATATTCAGAGGTGAAATAATTGAATCAGGGCTCTAATCTCATCAGTGGGTAAATGCACTGAGGATTAATAATTTGAATGGATTTACTGGGTGGTAATTTAGGCAGGTGGGGTATGGCTGGAGGAGATAGGTCACTGGGTGTGTGGCCTTGGGGATTCTATCTGTCCCTGGTCACTTCCTGTCACTCTCTGCTTTCCTGCTGCCATGAGAGGAACTGCTGTCCTCGGACACATGCCGTGCTGCCTTGGAGTTGGCCAACTATGGACTATACCTCTGAAACTGTGAGCCAAATAAACCTTTCCTCCTCTATGTTATCCATGTCAGGTATTTCGTTCACAGTGATGGACAAGTGGATTAAAACACTGCCCTTGGGTACAATTGCAATTATTCCTGTTATTTATTGAAGCAACCTTTCTGACCTCTGATGAGCAGAATACTGTCTGTCTAATTTGAGAGTTATGGCTACCTTTAGAAGTCACACAACAGATTTCTTTGTTGAGGTCAACTGTTGAAAGGCAGAGAAGGTATCTTGGAAGAGCTCTTTGGAAGGCTGTGAGCATGTGTGAATTTCTGTACTTGAGTTCTACCACCTTGTGTTAGTAACAAATAACTGAGATAAATCAACTTATAAAGACAAAAGGTTTGTGTGGGCTCAGTTTTGGAGGTTTTGGTTCGTGATCAGGCAGACCCATTGCTTTTAGGTCTCTGGGAGGGGGGCAGTGCCCCATGGTGACATCATGGTGTAGCAAAACTATTCACTGCATGGCCAGGTTGTGAAGAAAAGAGAAGAGACTGGGGTCCCACAGTCCCCTTGAGGGAATGCTCCAAGGACCTCAAACCTTCCACTAGGTCCCATCTCTTAGAAGTTCCACCACCTCCTAGTAGTGCCATAGGCCAGGGACACAGGGGCCTTTGGGGGACATTTCAGATTTAAGCTATCGCCTACCTGAAGGGGTTTCCAGAATTTTGGAAATCACTTCTCCACATCTAAACCTGGTAGTATTTGGTGCATGAGTGTGAGCGGGGCGGCAGTGGCAAGGGTGTAAGAGATGACCATGCAGAGCAATCATCGGAATGCTCTAGAAGGGTGCTCCCTGGCCGGCCTTCACAGCTCCCCGACTGAGGGAGGTAGTGGTAGAGGAATGCCAGGGCCCACTTTCCTGTCCACTGTGGGCTTCTTGGATTGTCCTCATGATTGGGCTTGGGACCAGATCTCAGGCCAATTGCCTTCATTTCTGGCTGAAACAGGCAGAGGCCTGACAGATGTTTGCTGTTGTGTGTGACACAGGTCTTGAGCTCTACAAGCCTCTGCTCGTGGCACAGTGGGTTAACAATCTGGCTGCTGTACGCCCTCCTGGATGACATCTCCCAGCTTTCCCACTGAGAGGGACTGAAACTATTCTTTCTTATCTCAAGTTGGAAGATCACACGGTGATACTTCATTAGCCCGGCTGGGTTCTGTGCCTGTCCCTGGCCAGTCAACAGGGCAGTGGGTTAGGGATCTATGGCAGAGTTCTACTTATGGCCATTTTCTTTGACTTTCCCACAAAAATAACAAAAACGGCAGCTCTACTTCCCCCATCTTATCATAGAAGGAAGTGGTTCCTTGTAGGAGGGTGTGTTTTCTAGAAGGGGGAAGGAAGAGGCAGGCGAGGATGTAGTGGCCCAGGACACATTTTTACCAACAGCAGCGGAGTTATAGTTATAAATTAAGTCTTTTCTGATTTGATGGAAGGAACAGTGTCTGATTTAAATGAATGTTTCTTGATTACCAGTGACGCTAAATATTTCCCCTCAGATTTGTGTCCACGTGTATTTCTCCTTTTGTGACTCACCTCTTGGTGGCTTTAGCCAGTCTCCCTTAGCTATTGTTCAGAGACGTGGGGGCAGGTGAATCTGAGTTTGCTGTTTTCCACGGCCTTTGGTGGGGAATTGTGTCACTTGTCTTCACTCCTGCATCGGGGACTGATGTGGAAATCCAAGAAAAATGCTCGGTCCTTAATCATAGTCTGTGTGTGAGAACGGTTATTAAATATTTTATGTGAGAATTGTAAATACCAATTAAAGCCGGTATCAATAGCCTCAGATCACCAGTGTGTAACACCAATTAGAAGGTACTGAGTAACCCCAATGAATTGTATACAGACAGAGCTTTAGGAATGGCCATATTATTGCCAGCTGAGCAGGCGGTGAGCACGCAGGGTGGGCAGTGCGTGGGTGCCGTGGCTAGGCCCAGCTGACGGGCAGGGGAATGCAGTGTGGCGGGACTCTCTGCTGATTTAGAGTGCTCCCCGGGGTGAGCCGACTTGTGACTTGCCCAGTGGGCAACATGGTGGGCTGTCCCGCACTCTCCAGTCTCTGGTAATGTGTCACATGGGTTAACGAGGTCTCCCAGCCTGGGAGATGGGACAGTGGTCACTGACTCATCTGCTTGTCATGATGTCTCTCTGATCTCTCCTTTCCCTTCAAACACACAAACACTTGCACATCCACATGCACACACTACCGCTTAACAATTATTATTATTATTATTATTATTATTATTTTGCAGTACTGGGGATTGAACCCAGGGGCATTCTATCTCTGAGTTACACCCCCAGCCCTAATTTTTATTCTTTATTTTGAAACAGAGTCTCACTAAGTTGCGGAAGGCCTCACTAAGTAGCTGAGGCTGGCTGCGAACCCAGATCCTCTGGTCTCAGCTTCCTAAGTACTGGGATTACAAGCGTGCGCCACCATGCTCAGCTAATTATTATTTTTACTACTTTTATTGGTGCATTGTGATTTTACATCATAGTGAGGATTCAAGGTGATACAAACACACACGCACACATCACTTGGTGCGTTTCCTTCCGGATCCCAGCCCGCTCCCCCCTCCTCCCTCCCCATACACACACGCAGTGGAATTGTACTGCCTAACCATGGTTAACTTTGTGGGGAATGCTTTTTTGCATTTTCTAAAACATTGACACTTAGTAATTGTATCTATCCGTTGGGGACAGTATGATAATTCAGTACACGTGTAGAGTGTGTAATGATCAAAGCAGGGTAATTAGCATATTCTTCTCCTTAAACATTTATCACTTGTTTGTGTTGGGGAGCTTTGAACCCCTCTCCTCTAGCACTTTATAAAATAGACAATAAGTTGTGAACCACAGCCACCCTACTGTGCGGTAGAACATGGGACTCATTCATCCCTCTAACTGGATTCGGGGTTCTGTAATCCCTCCTCCTCTCTCTCCCCTTCCTTTCCTGTAGGGACCGTGATTCTACTCTCCACTTCTATGAAACCACGTTTTTAACGTTATGCTTCTTCGTTGAGAGTTTCGGTCTACTGCTAGGTGGGCGGCAGCTCTGTGTGCTGCCCGAGGGCGGCTGACAGCAATGTCCACATCGCACGAGCACCTGGCTCCAGCCCCTCGTGTGGATTTTGTGGGAGGAGGGCGGGTGGGAGACTTCCTCAGCCACTGGATAGCACCTGCCTCCTCCGTGGGAAGCGGGCTAGAAATGATGGCTGGGGCCAACGCGGAGGGCTAAGAACACGAGGCAGGGAGCCGGAGGGAAGGGCTGGGGGTCTCACATCTGCTCATGGCAGCACGTGCTGGGGGAATGGTCCTGGGCTCCGCTTCGGGCTCCATTTTCTGCCCATTCTAGGCTCTGGGGAAACCGTGGCACCTCTCTGAGCCACAGTCCTTCCCCAGCAGTGGAGGCTGACACCTACTGCGTGGCAGGTCATCTGGAGACAGCACAGCCCTTGTGGCCCTTTATCCTGCTCCGCACCTCTGCCCAGCCTTGCGACCTTGAACAAGTTCCTGGGTCTCGGTGTCCTGGGGGTGCTATGAGGTTCCTAACAGTACCTGCCGCCCTGGGTTATGCTGGGGATTAAACAAGCGGTAAGGCGCGTGCACTAGTAAATGTGACACCAGGGCTGTAGAATGTGAGTCGTTGAATGGCCATATAATTTGCACTGATAGGAGCCAGGTGGCACCAACACAAAGCGTTGAGAACGTCCCCTGCGCCGAGTGCTGGGATAAAAGATGAGAACAAGCCAGGTCGGTCCCCACCCTGCCAGCTCACTGGGAGACATGGACAATACACAGGAGGCCAGCAAAGAAACAGGATCCTGGCCAGTGGTGGTGTGGGCCACGAGGGACCCTGAAGCCGGGTGAGGTGCTGAAGGCTGTGGGTGGGATGGAGGCTACTTTAGGCACGTGGAGCCGGTGACATTGGGTGAATGTCTCCATGAAAAGAGAGAGCGAGTCATGGGAGGAGGCAAAGCCCCAAGCAGTCACAGACATGCTGTTGCTGCTGCCGTTCTGTTCATGTCCCCACATCCCATTCCCCCGATTGTCACACCCCTGTCTCCAGCCATGCTGTCCTGGCCTGTGGCTCTTTGTCGGTGGACTGACCTCAGGCTGCTGAGACTATTGTCCTTCCACAGAGAGCACTTGGGAATTCCACCCTCCTTGGGGGCAGGCTTAGTGGATGTTGATGGGTGCAAGGGTACATACGGGGCCAACCCTCGTACCCCTGATGTGGACAACCCCCCAGGAGTGACCTATTGGGTGTGCAGTAGTAAATGTGACACCAGGGCTGTGGAATGTGAGTCCTTAAAAAGCCATGTAATTTGAGCTGATAGGGACCAGGTAGAAAGCACTACCTTCAATAGCTCAAGGGCCCACTGAACAAGGTGAGACCCCAGCTTTTCCTGAAGCAGCCAGTGGTGACTTGGGGGGGGGACTGATTTGTCTATGGGAACTTTTAAACTAGCCAAAACTCAACCAGAAATTCTACCTCACAGCGTCTATTCTAGAAACATAGTCCTCCAGGTGTGCAAAGAGATATTAATGCAACCGTTCATTGCAATTTGTTTTTAACAGTGACAAAATGGAAGCAGCCTTAAATGTCTCAAATATTAAGTGAATGGAGGAATAGCCATAGTAGGACCTTAAAAATCCTCAAGCTAGAAATGTAAGCTGGCCGTGGTCATGCACGCTTGTCATCCCAGTACTTGGGAGGCTGAGACAGGAGGATCACAGGTTTGAGGACAGCCTCAGCAAGTAGTGAGACTCTCATCAACCTAGCAAGGCTCTGTTTCAAAATAAAAATAAAAATAGGTCCAGGGGTGTAGTTCAGAGGTAGAATGCCCCTGAGTTCAATCCCCAGTACACACACAATATATATATATATTTAGTGTTGTAGAAAGACCCCCAAGCTTTATTATTAAGTGAAAAAGTAAAGTTGCAAAATAATCTGTACAACATACTATTTGTATTAAAAACCTCCCATAAGTATAACTTCTCCATGTACACAAGAAACAGACAAAGCCAACTGAAAGCTGACTGTCTCAGGAGGGGACAGGGATTGGGTGTGGCATACCCAAGGGGATTTTTGTTTTAGACATATAGTTCGAATATTTAAAAATGTTTCCACAGAACACTTGTATGATTAAGAAGGTTATAACAAGACAGAAAGCAATTTGCGCCTATTATAAGAAAGTTGTTAAATACAGAGAAATGTCACGCTACATCCCACTATTAACATTTTGGTGCACTTCCCTCTAGTCCGTATTTTCCTTATACATTTTACACGATGTGAAACATATTGTATACACAATTTGTGTCATCCTTTTTCCTCTGAAGATTTTGTCATAAACACTGCCTGTGCTGCTTCACACTCTTTATACTTGTCTTCAATGGCCGCCTACCTTTCCACTGTGGGCATTTAACCATTGTCCATTTTTCTCTTCTCATTTTGAAAGTGATCTCGATTTGCTGAGTGTGTTAGTCAGCTTTCCGTCACTGTGACACTTTATCTGGGGTAATCAACTTCTAACGAGGAAAGGTTTATTTATTATTTTCTCACAGCTTTAGTGGTTCCAGGCCCTGGTCAATGGGTGCCACGGCTTTTGGGCCTATGGTGCAGCACATGTGGGCAGCTCACGGTGGGGAGTGTGGGGAAGCCAAGCTGCTGGTCCCTGGGCAGCCAGGAAGTGAAGAGAGAGAAAGCAGGGTGCGGGGCCCAATAGCTCCTTCCAGGGCGCACCCCCAGTGACTTAACTCTCTCCCCCTGGCCCTGTCTCTTAAAGGTTCCTCCACCTCCCAGTGGTGCTATTGGCTTTTAGCACATGGGCCTTTGTAGGGAACACTTACCTAAACGGTAGCACCTAGAAAGTCTTCTACCAGTCTTGTGAGATTACTAAAATCATGACTCTCCCCAGGCCAGGGCAGTGCTTGGTACATGGGGAAGAGTCAGTGTGTAGCTGGGCATGGTGGTGAACGCTTGTAATCCCAGTACTTGGGAGGCTGAGACAGGTGGAGCACAGGTTCGCGGCCAGCCTCAGCTACTTAGTGAGGCCCTGTGCAACTTAGTGAGATCCTGTTTCACAATAAAGAATAAAAAATAGGGCTGGGGGTGTAGCCTGGAGGTAGAATGCCCCTGGGTTCAATCCCCGGTACAACAAAAAAAAAAATTAAAAAGAGTCAGAGTGTGTGTGTGTGTGTGTGTGTGTGTGTGTGTGTGTGTGTACAAGTGAGGGATGAGGAGCTGAGACACTATCTAAGGGGTGGTCTATCCAGGCCCCCAGGGTCATTCAGGCAGAGGGTGCTGGGGCACACAGACAAGCTAGCCAGAGGCCCCTCTTGGTCAGACACAGTGGATGGCATGGGTGTGTTCAGTACTGAGGCCGGGGAGTGCTAACTCTGAGGCCAACTGTGGTGCTAACTCCTGTTTCACCATCTCGCAAACCATTCTGTGATCTGAATAAAGACAGGGAGGTGTCTGGAGGTCTGTTCTCTGTGTGGTCAGTCCTAAGGGTGTCTTGTGGGCAGTCAAGGAGGGGCTGGCCCCTCTCTCCTCTAGGCCTCAATTTTCTGCTCTGAGAATTGAAGGTATTTGTCTCCATTGGACTCTTAGCAGGAAAGAGACAGAAAAACTCAAGAGAGTAACTTAAGGGAGGTTAAAGAAGGGACTGTTTATAATGATGTGGGCATGATGCAGGGATCCAGCGAGGGGTACTGAGGCCCCGTGCGGTGAAACCAGAGCTACCCGTAGGCCTGATGGGGAATGGAGAAGGAGATGTTTCTGGAACTCCAGGAGAGCCATAGTCATAGCCCCGTGGCTTCAATAATCTGTGGCCTTAAGTTGTTGTTGTGAACTGAGACTTGGCATGCAGGCATCTGGAGGAATAAATACCCCAATCTCTCTTTCTCCCACCATACAGTCTCCTGCTGGTACTGCCCACTGAGAAACCAACCCAACATCCAGAGTACAGGGCACTTGGGCGACACAGTCTGTATAGACCAGCCACCCAGGACACACGGCAGGGTCTAGAAGGTAGCGAGTAGCTCTGGAGGGCAAATGGCGACTTCCAGCACTATCAGCCCCTGCTCTGCTCTTTTGAGGGAAAAACTTACAGCCCTAGCACAATGGAAGCACAAAGTCCCACCAGCTACTGGACCTTACTGTGCTATTTCAACTCAGTTGTGCTCACACCAAGAATGGAAAGAAATGTTGGCTTCTGCATGTGTCCTTCGTATACAGTAGTGGGGACAGAAAGGAGAATAAAATAAACTATCATGAGACACGGGCAGTGCGGTCTGCTCTGCAGCTGTCAGGAGGCTCAAGTCGATCACATAGCCTTGCTTTCTCACCCACCATATGCCCTGGACCCTCTGCCAGGACCGTGGCTTATCATTATTTTTCTAACCTGGTAGTGCGACCCAAACCTTTGTTCGCATGAGAGTAAAGTAGTATCGAGAACATGAATAGCTGTTGTCACCATGGATACTTTGCACATGGGGCTATCGATCAAGCAGTGGGGTAGCTGGAGGCGTGGGTGACTGGCATAGCCACGGGTGGGTCATTTCATCCATCTGATTCCTGGGAGCCTTTTGTGCAATGGTGTTCTCTGGCAAGGGTGGGTGTGGGATGTGGATAGCTTCTCACACACTCTGAACTCGCTCTGGGTGGTCCTTCCTCGTGTCTGTCCTTGTCACCAGCGTGTCAGTCTTCTTTCTGTGTTCCTGACCTGGAGTCTATTTGGTAGTGGCTCACTTATAAATCAGGGTGGGCTATTTCTTCTTATTCCCTGCGATGTGGACAAGTCCACGTGCCTTCTGAGATTCTGTCTGCTGGGAAGATTTTTCTTTTGGGGTCTTTCTTGAGGGAGATTGCAATAAATCGTCTCTTCTGACTCGTTTCTGGATACTGCACAAACCATCGGTAAACCTGGTTGTTCGTTTCCCTCCTATTTATTAATGATAAGGAGTTCCTTACCAGGTGTGGGTTGAGACGGGCATGGTAAAGCAGGAAGAATCAGTATCATGGGAGTCAGAGCCAGCTGCTGTACAACCTGCTCTCACCTTTGGGCCTGTCCAGGCTTAATCCTATATACGCCATTTCCACTTGACAGTGGAATTCTGCTGTATACTTCCAATTTTATCATTCCGTGGGTCACACAACCCTCAGGTCATGATGGGTGGTGTGTGTCACTTAGTCAATTGGTGTCTCATGGTCTGTGTTTGGTCTTGGCCAGGGCTTGGTAGGAAGTCAGAAGCTGTTTTACAAAGGGAGAACTATTCTTACTCTAAAACCTTGGGATTTGTTGCTATAGTTTTCCTACTAGGGCTTGCTAGAGGCTCTATATTATATCTCTAGCTGCCACAGATATTTCTAGTGTAATTGGATATGTTGGGTCACCGAATAAGAATGCAGTTTATAGCCAGGACCTTCTGTAGAAACTTCTCTCGATCCACCCTCTCAAAAGTAGATTTACCAGTTATCTATCAAGAAGTTAGAGCAAGATGCCCAAATATGGTATGTTTCCTCCACAGTCCAAAGAGGCCAAACCGTGTGTGTGTGTGTGTGTGTGTGTGTGTGTGTGTGTGTGTGTGTATGTGTTTCATGGAACTGGGGATTGAACCCAGGAATATTCTACCTCTGTGCTATACCCCAGCCCTATTGTTTTTTTTTTCTTTTTCGGTACTGGGGATTGAACCCAGGGGCATTCTACCTCTGATCTCCCTCCTCCCCACCCTCTTTATTTTGAAACAGGGTCTTGCTAGGTTGCTGAGGCTAGCCTGAAACTTGTGATCCTTCTGTCTCGGCCTACCAAGTAATGGGATTAAAGGCGTGAGCCACCATGCCCAGGCTCCTAGGCCTATTTTATATTTTATTTTGAAACAGGGTCTCACTAAGTTGTTGAGGCTGGTGAACCTACGGACCTCCTGTTTCAGCCTCCCAAGTACTGGGATTACAGGCGTGCATGACCACGTCTGGCATGTTGTGCTTTTCTTTGCAGTAAATGGTGGAAGGAAAATCAATGATTTTGTCATTTTACAGGGACAATACCTATATTTTCTATATTAATGCACCCTTAGGAAATTCACTTACATGTTAAGTCCTTGAATTTTTGCAAGGTTTATTTATCCATTTTTTTGTCACGCACATGTCTTGCTAAAATATGTATTGTACTTACTTGTTCCTGCTCAATAGGTCTAATTAGCATCATAATGTAAATATAGTAGACTATTGTGATTTTCTATGGGCTAACAAGACAATTAAGAGGATACTGTGACAGAGAACAGACTATATTGTGACAGAGAACAGGAGAGTTGATAATAGCTTTCAGTTAAGACAATGATGGTATATTGATATCCCTGCCAAGTGAAAGCAAATGATTTATTATTTTTACTGACTTGGACTTGTTACATCACTAACCAAATAGCAGGGTTTTGTACAAAAGAAACATGTATCCCTTGTATGAGGAGTAGGGTCTGCTTCAAATGCTTTGACCAGTAAAGAACCTTCAGGAAGATTAATATTTTCATCTACCCCAATATCCCATCCCGTGTATCTGGGTCTTGCATCTTCTCCATCAGTGCCCTTATCTTTGCATAGTGATTTTCAACTTCGGCACTACTGAAATGTTGGGCTCAATAATGGTGGGGTCTATTATACACATGGTCTATTCTATACATGTTTACACCATCTCTGGCTTCTATGCACTAGATACCAGTAGGACTTCCCACAGTGGTGGCAACCCCAAATATCTCCAGACATTGCCAAATGTTCCCCAGGAGGCAAATCATTCCCAGTTAAGGACCACTGCTCCAGCCTCAGTGATGGGCAGATGTGGCAGATTCGGCAGACCTGCAGCTCTGTGATGTGTACCTCTGGCTTTCTGCTGGACCATCGGCCATGTCTTCTTTGCAACTAGAAGTGATGAGGAACCCTTCAAAAACTGTCATGAAGGTTTCCTGGTTTCCTGTCTGTCCTTTTACTCAGGAATTCACGGCTTTCTTTCGTGTTGTCCTTTTTGGTATGTATTCTCTCTAGAGCAGTCAGAAGCAGCCAGCCTGTCCCCATCAACATTCTCACTGCTATCATCAAAAACAAATGACAACACAACTTAGAGGAAGGAAGATTTATTTGCTCACAGTTTTTGGAGATTTGGGGGTTCAGTCCATGTGAGGCTGGGGTCGGTGGAGCGCAGGGCATGGCAGCAGGAAGCAGAGAGAGGGAGAGAAAGAGAGAGAGAGAGAAAGAGAGTACTCTGATCTCATATCATGGAGGTCTGAAGCAAGAGAGCCAATGTGCAAGAGGATCCAAAGACAAAAGCACAGTCCCCAAGGCCACACCCCCATGGACACACCTTCTCCAGCCACAGCCCACCCACCAGCCTAGGTTACCCCCCAGCAAATCCATTACAATGGGTTTATCCACTGTTGAGGTTACAACCCTCATGACTTAATTACATCAACCTGAACATTAATGCATGAGCTCTACAGAGGACATTCTACATCTAACCCTAGCACAGCCCATCCCTGGGGCTTTGTAATCACCATTGCTACTATAATGACAAAGTGTCAGAACAACTTCAGCTGCCAATACCGTGTCTCCCACCTGCTCTCCACCATGTGCCGTCATCAGTGATGAACTGCAAGGCCACAGAGTTTCACTGTCCCCTCTGCCCTTAGAAAGAAGCTTACTCATGCTGTCACCGAATGAGTAGCTCAATTCTCAAATCCCATTTTTAGGGCTTATTTCCTGGGGCCACTTCCAGTACTAATTATTGTAAAATTCTGAAGAAAAATGGCACACTTAAAAAAGAAATTCAGGAGAATGTAGGACTGGGGCTGTAGCTCAGTGGTACAGCGCTGGCCAAGCATGGCCAAAGGCCCTGGCGACAATCCACAATGCTGAAATTGGACAAAAAAAGGGAGGTTAATGGAAAGAGTACTTTAGAAAGTGTGAGAAGGACAGCGAAGCACACAGGATCAAGTTAAAGCAGAAGCTGTCGCTTCCCCTAGGCTGGAAGGGGAATTGGAAGTGGCTATTTCTGGAACCCAGCGAAAGCTGTATCTGGGGAGGAGGTCTCTCACGATGCTGTAGCCTTAGGTAGAGAAATGTGGTTACTGTTAAACTGATACCTGGAAGGAGAGGGGGCAGGGGACAAATACTCTATCCTTTCTCCCTTCTTCCCCTCTGGTCTCCTCGTGCATCCTCCTGGTTGAACTCAAAGCCAGAGGGGAAGGAAGCCCTTGACCTATGCCATCCGTAGAGGTCCGCCTCCCGGGGCACAGGGCAAGAACGGAGAGGAGTGACAGCCATCAACTGGTTCTCAACTTTTTTTCTCAACAGCTGTTTCTCAACTTTTTCTAAGGTCCTATGACATTCCTTTGCAGTAATTTAATCTCTGAGCCCCCAAAAGAATTCTCAAAATCACTTAATCAACAGGCTGAGGCTGTAGTGTGGTGTTAAAGCTCCTGTCTAGCATGTGCAAGGCCCTGGGTTAGATCCCCAGAACCACAAACAAACACAAAAAAAGAAAACCCAACTTGCTTAATCATTTTTGAGGGGTATATAATAGAGTCAAAATTTTAATTAAAAAATTGAGATCAGTTGTTAAAGTTTATATTATAAAGTTTCCCACAAACAGCATTTAATAATATGAATTATATATTAGGACAAATTAAGCCTTTTCCTATTTAACGACTGATCATTTTATAATAATAAAAATAATAGCTAGCATTTATTTTGTGCTTTCTATGTATTAGTGCCACAGTAAATGGTCTGTAGGCATTAGTTAATTTCATTTCTTTTTAATTAGTTATGCAA
Organism: Glis glis; assembly: GCA_004027185.1. Lineage (NCBI taxonomy): Eukaryota > Metazoa > Chordata > Mammalia > Rodentia > Gliridae > Glis > Glis glis. Next base: position 10,460 of record PVJS01002364.1, on the reverse strand, counting down.
GAGAAAACATGCTTTGCCAACAAATAAACTATGACATGGTTGTTGGGGACTAAATATATATAAATGCAGATTGAAACTTAACTGTGTGGTTCAATATCAAACATACAACAGCTGCTTTCTTGACCTGGTGTTTTTGATTATTGCATTTATCACTAAAAAAAACCCCAAATTGGTTTATTTTTATAATGCTTGCACTGTTTCAAATGACAAGAGAAATGGCCTCACGCTGTTATTTGTAAGCACTTTGCTACAAATAACATATTGCATGTGTGGGCCGTCTTTATTACCAACAAATGAAAAGCCAAACTGGGTATAATTGCCACTATATTTTCTTTTTTAAATATTCCGATTTTGACATATTAAAGACCTCTGGATGTACTACATGTGGTTTCTGATCAGATGGAAGCAACTTACTTATCTGGCCAAAAAATCATCATCCTGGGGTGATTTTGCATAATTACTACAATTTTTTACAGTCTTCATTAATGTGTTGTATTTTAACATCAGCGTTTCTTATGCTTCCTGACTTTAACCAATGGCCCATTTTGAATATAAGTTAAATAATGGATGACTGTGAATAAGGGCATTTAAAAAGAGTATAATAATCAAGCCCACTATGGCAATGTTTTAGTCAACTTTTCTGATGCTGTGGCTAAACTACCTGACAAGCACAATTTAGAGGGAGAAAGGTTTATCTTAGGCTCACGATTTCAGAAGTCCATCCATGATCGTGGCTGGAATGGCTCAGTGTCAGAACATCACGGCATGGTGGAGGGGGAAAAGCCTCTCTCAGCTCATGGTGGCCAGGAAGCACAGGGAGAGAGAGAGGCTCCACCAGGGATCCATGCCCTCCAGCCATTCCCCGGCTCTGAACCTGGTTACGCTGCCCAAAACATGAGTTTCTCTGGGGACATTTTAGAATCCAAGCTGTAGTAGGCAGTTAGCACTTGTTCGGCCAAATTGCAAATAGATTTCAAAACTGATTTGTGAGCAGGCTCATCTGATCTCCACAAATGGCCATTCTTGCTGTCTTTGATGCACATTAAGGAGATCTTTAACTTTTTTTTTTTTTGCGGTACTGGGGATTGAACCCAGGGGCATTCTACCTCCGAGCTACACCCCCAGCCCTATTTATTTTATTCTTTATTTTGAAACAGGGTCTCACTAAATTGCGGAGGGCCTCACTAAGTAGCTGAGGCTGGCCGCGAACCCGGATCCTTTGGTCTCAGCCTCCCAAGAACTGGGATTACAAGTGTGTGCCACCACACTTGGCTGATCTTTAACTTTTAAAGAATTATTTTCTGTAATTTTTTTAAGCATTGGGGATGGAGGTTCTCTCTTAGGGATGTGAAGTCTCGCTACCCTCTGCCCCCTGCGGAAGGTCTGCGATGGCGACGTGTGCTGGGCAGAGCCAGGGACTCTTTGCTCAGGTTTTGCTGCGGCTGCTGCTGTGGGTCACTGTGGCTTTGCAGGGGGCAGGGCGGGGAGGAGCAGTCTGTAGAGTGGCGCTTCCAAGAGGCCAAGCATCCAGCATGTGAAAGCCGGAAGAGACATGGGGATGATACCATCTATTTCCCTGTGAATATTCTGTCCTAAGGAGGAAACGGAGTCCCAGACATTAGCCAGCATCAGAGTCCGATGAGGACAAGGGCTGTCCCTTCCGTCTTTATGAACCATTTCAGGAAATGTCTGCCATTCAGCACCTCCCGTCCCCCAGCGACCACTGATTCTCGTTTCCTGGGCAGGCCTGGTCACATTCTGGTGCAGCTGGGGTTGGGTGAATGGTAAGGACAGGCATTTATCTCTGGAGTCCAGAAATGATTTCGAATCCAGGCCTCTGATGGGTACTGGGCCGGTCAAGTAGATTTAGGTTTTCTTCCACATTTCGGAGGCACTACTTAGCCACAGATTCTTCAGTGAAGTCAGAAGTCGCTGGTAAGACCAGCAGGCAGGAGCTGAGAGGCACTGGTGTCTTTTGCAACAGGCTATGTGTGCTGTTTGAAGGAACAATGTGGCTTTCCACCTTACAGCCTTCTGATTCACAGGACAGACCCTGTGAGCCTCGAACACCTGCTATAAAATGCAGGGAGCTGTGGCTGTCTTTCTTGAGCACTGAGGCACCCCAGCAGTGGCGCTAACTTCTTTTCCTTGTAACACTTCCAAAGCCTTTTAAAATTGGAGCTTTAGTTTCTCATCCGTCTTCCAGAACAGAAAGGCCCTCTGTTCTCTGAGGCAGATTCAGGGTAATCTTTTTTGCTGCCCAGGGTCTCTGTCTGCGGCCCTGCATAGGAGATAAGCCAGGTCGGCAGTGGGCTTGGGGCGGGCAGGCACAGGAGCAAGCTCACTCACATGACACTCTCTGGGCAGACATGCCTGCAGCAGTGGCGGGTCCGGTTGCTTGGTGCTGACAGTTTTCTGCAAAATGTAGAGAAAATTCCATTCCTGTTCATTCGGGGCCTTCCCCGGCCGCACTCCGCACTCCATCGCACTTTCTGTTGGTCCGCATCTCCACGTTACACTGCTGTCCCTTGCATTTGATGTCTGTCTTGTCTGTAGGAATGGTAGAAATGAAGCCTTTTGCCGGGCGTGGTGGCGCACACTTGTAATCCCAGTACTTGGGAGGCTGAGACAGGAGGATCTGGGTTCGTGGCCAGCCTTAGCTACTTAGTGAGGCCCTCCGCAACTTAGCAAGACAATGTTTCAAAATAAAGAATAAAATAGGGCTGGGGGTGTAGCTCAAAGGTAGAATGCCCCGGGTTCAATCCCCAGTACCACAAAAAAAAAAAGAAAGAAAAATGAGGCCTTTCTATGTTTTTGTTCTCTGCAACACCTAACCCAGAGCTTGGCACTTAGACCTTTCACAGATGGCTGCCGAATTAACACCCCACCCTCAGCTCCTCAAAACTCACTGTGAGCCTCTCCTTCTATTCAAGACATTCCTTCTGAGACTCGGTGCCCAGTGCCCCGCGATCTTTCTTTGGAGGCAAGTTGAGAATCCTTCTCTGACCATTCTGTAAACTAGAGGCCAAGAAGGGATCTTACAACCCGCCAGGCAACCAATACATTCAGACAGGGACCCACATGTTAGTCACAGTGCCTGAGGGGATAGAAAAATACAAGGTGAGCTAGGCGTGATGGCACTCACCTGTAATCCAGTTCTTGGGAGGCTGAGACAGGAGGATTGCAGGTTCCAGGGCAGTCTCAGCAACGTAGTGAGATTCTCAGCAACTTAGCGAGACTCTGTTTCAAAAACCAAAAATAAAAAGGGTCGGGGTGTAGCTTGAAGGTTGAAGGTCCCTGGTTTCAATCCCTAGCAACACATACACACATACACAATAAAAAAAAAAGAAAGAAAAAAAAGAAAGAAAGAAAGAAAGAAAAGAAAAAATACAAGGCAATACAAGGCGAGCCTTACATTCAAGGTGTTTGGGGGTAGGCACACTTTTTCTGTAAAGAGGCAGCTAGTTAATATTCTAGGCTCTGTGGGACACATGTGGACTCTGTTGCTTAATTGTCTCTTTCTCCTCTCCCCCTTCCCTCCTTCTCCATTCTCTTCTTCTTTTAAAAACCCTTTAAAAGCGTGAAAACATTCTTAGTCCTGGGCACCATAGCAGAGCGCGGGCTGCTGAGCCTGCACGAGTTCAACAGCTCATCCACCCGCATTATGTAGCACCTACACTGTGCTGGGCACCTGTCTGGAAAAGGTACTCCTTCGACCCTCCCTCCCCTGCCCCGTCCCAGGCTGGGTGCATATCCTGCAGGTGTTTGAAATGTCCCCAGGGTGCTCGAAGTCGTCCTGTCGTCCTTGCTCCAGGGCTGCACGCTTGTCTCTCTCTTCACGTGGCTCTCTCAACTTGATTGCAATTTTAATTTCAGCTGGAGTTTAGCTTCTCCTCCTTCCTGAATCGGCTCCGGCCCCTTGCCTCTTCCCCCCACATGTGCCAGCTGCCCCGCTCTTGGTCTTGCTCCCTCACACCCTGCCTGCCCCACCGGGTGATGGCTTTCCCCGGATCACCGAGGCCACTCCATTTCCCAGCCGGAGGAGAGCCAGGTCTCTTCTGTCACTGGTCCCAGGGCTCTGCCTTGGCGTGGGCCCTGACATCCGCCTGCGGTCACAGCCAGGCTGACCGATGACGTGTCTGCTTTCTGGCTGCACCCGGAGCCCTTCTAGACTCCCGGAGTTCTGAGTGTCAGAGCCCTGTCCTACTCCGTTGGCCATGATGGATGCCTCGGCCATGAATTAGGGTTCTTTTTTTACAGCCAAGGATTTAGTTATATACGGGTGAGGCTCGTCTTTGCAATCGATAATGAAAATAATATTATCTATGAGAACTCTCTCTGGATGCATAGGTCTGTCATAAACAGAGGCCTAATGCTTTAACCGTCTGCCCCCCTTCCCCCTGGCCTGCTGCACTTATAGTTACCCATTCTACAGAAATCCATTCCAACAGAGAGGAGAAATAATTTGCACATTCCAAAGTTTCCCTTGCTTTGCAGAAGAATTCATTGGCAGCTTTTATAAAGCAGCGGGCTCCCTTAGTGCATGTTAAGTGGTTTTCTTTACAAGGTTTTGATTCAGGTATAAGTTTCCAGGAGCAGAGGGACGGCATAGAGCACGGCGTATTCATGCTCACCTGGAGAAAATTGTTACCCCCGTATGTGAGGAAAAGGTAATTTGCAAGTCTGATGCAGATCTTCCACCCTCGAATCCCATGGGGCAGTTAGTTCGCATTCCGGAATGCAGATTTCTCCAACTCTTTTATCTCGGGAAGCTCACCTGTAAGAACCCGCCTTCGCAACAGCAAAGTCAAGATCTGAGGCCCGGGGTCGAATGTGATTATGATCCACTGGAGGAACTGGATAGAGTGTGGTGGTGTTTGGACAGAACCCTCAGGGAGCTCTGCCCACAGAAGAGGAGCCTGCGGCAGCTTTCTCCTGGCTCGGGGGTCCTTAGCCTGGTGTTCTGAGAGCCCGGGCTTCCGCCGGTGGCTTTAGGGACCCCCGCCCCTCTGCAGAGGCATGCGGTTTCCAGCACTTACTGCCTTCTTTGGGGGAGAAAGCTCAGGGACTTTGGATTTGTAAAGGAGTCGGGAGCCGGTTCTTTGGCTCACCTGTGGGCTGCTCTCAGGAGATGTGATAGGTGGCCCTTGCGCTTGTTCTCTGCTGGGTCTCCGGTTCCTGGAGCAGTGCCTGGGGCACCCAAGGTGCTCCATGTATATTTGTGGGTCGAATTGCTTCAGTAGGTGAGTCAATAAAGCGGCTGCACCAGAACATGAGCCAGGAGGGGCTGTGATCCCAGAGCACTCTCTCTGGCTCCTCCCAAAGGACAGGGCCAGTTTCCTAGGAAGGGTGGCTCCGAGCTGGGAGGCCGGAGGACAAGTCTGTATTCACCAAAGACCCAAACTGCGAATCAAAGACCCAAATCACTGCAAAAGAAACCCCAAAGCAATAACCAAAGCAAAGACTGTGATAGGAAAGACAAATTGGATTTTCTGCGGCTCGCTCTCTAAGCAGGGACTCCGGGCTGGAGGAGGGTTTGCGCTCTGGCCAGCCCTGGCTGCCGGTGGCGCGGGGACTGTAGCGCAAAGTGCTTCTGGAACGAGCATCGTGGTGGGAAGCAGCTGCCGCGGGCTGGCGAGGGTGTGGGCTCTGGTGAGCAGAGCCCAGGCCAGGCCGTAGCCAAGTTCTTCTGTCCAGCAGGACCGCCAGGCTCTGCCGTGGGCCGGATAGAGGCAGGCCATGGAGCGGGGAGGTGTCGGGGTCTGACTCTGGCCCTTGGCGTATGTCAGATCACCCGTGTCCATCTCTGGACTCCAGGCTCTTACAGTGGAAACACCTGCTGCTTTTCCTCTTTCCAGGAGTGATCGGGGAGCTGGTGAGGAGTTGGGACTCGGGCTTTATAAACTATAGAATGCAGAAGGCAGAACGCACTTGGAAACGGGGAGCCAGCTGAATGTCCTGTCTGGGCTGAGGGTCTGTGTGGTCACGGCCTGTGGCCAGCTGGTCCAGCAGATGCTGTCGGGGAGCAATGGCCGCCTGGGGGAGGCATGGGCAGGCAGAGTTGGCAGGAGCCTGGGGAGGCATGGAGGAGGTGCTGGGGGCTGTGAGACCATCACGAGAGGCTCATCTGCGGTGCAGATGAACGTGTGAGGAGCGAGGGCTCCATCTGCGCTCTAAGCTGATAAATCTGGCCCCTTTTAGACAGTCAGAGTCGGTTACTTAGCACCACTTAATTAATTCCAAGATGCTGGAAGGGCCGAGCTGAGCATGGCTGGCTTAGCACCCTCGCGGTGCAGAGAGGACACACGGGGCCAGTGGCCCGTCCTAGAGCTGCAGACCCACCTGCGAGGGTCCTGGGTGTGTTCTAGTTGGTCGAGGAATCGTGTCCATAGCGGCTGGTGATTTCACGAGTCACAATCCCAAATGGGAAACGAGTGGTTCTCGGCATTTCTGGGACTCCTGAGGCTTGGCTTGGACTGAATGCCACTGCAAGCAGCGGGCCTCGAAGCCCTTTCCAAGGGAGAGGACACAGTGTCGGGGATGGGGCAAGGGCTGGACATTGTGGCTGCCCCCCCAGCTTCCATCCCAGAGTCTCCCAGGTCCTGAGTGGTCCAAGTCAATCAGGGAAACCCTGTCCCCTGCTTGCTAGAGGGATACAGAGATGGTTCAATGAGAACAAAGCTTAGGGCTCTATTTAGTTCAGTGCTCTGAGAAATGGCATTTCCCCCCAACCCCCTTTGGATATGAAAAGTGGAGTGTGGAGTCCTGGTTGCTGTTGGCAGCCACTTTGTGACCACGAGGGAAGCCGATCTGAAGACAACATTAATCTGCGGAGGGCAGCAGAATAGAGAGGATCCCGAGGAAATGGAGCTGGAAGCTTTGCACAGATGGGTTGAAAAGTCCCCTTTATGGTTCAGGTCAGTCATAGTAGGCGTTTCTGATTTCTGCGTTGAGTGCTTCCTAACTGATACCCAGGGCCAGGACACACTGGTTTCTGAGGATCCTGTCAGTCCTAAAAAGCACGGATTCACCTTGATAGTCCATGTCCTGGGACTATAGCCAAAAGCAAGTTAAAAATGAAAGTTTGGGGCTGTGACTTAATGCTTCGCGCAGAGGGTTGTGAGGGTTAATGCTCTGCTCAGAGACCCAGACTCTGTCCAGAGGCTGGATTGCGACATATGCCCCAGTGCTGGGCACCCGTTTGCTCCAGTTATGACGAGTCCCTTTAAGGCGTGGAGATGCCCCATGTGCATTGCTGGGTGTGTAGGTCTCGCGCCTGAGCTGACCCGTGGCTTGCTGGGGATAAGGATGGCCTACGTCTAGAAGAATCCGGCCTGAAGAAGTTTAGGTGTCTTCAAATGGTCTGCGGGCTGGAAACTACGTGCGCTTTGAGACAAGTCTGTCTTTCCAAGCTGTGCTCTGGCCTTCCCAGAGTCAATTATCTGTGAGTCGTAAAGCTGAGCCTGGTACTTCAAATCGCACAGTTCCCAAGCCCCTGCGTCGGGGGAAGCCCAACAAACAGGCTTGTGTTTTACAAATCCTCAGACATTTCCGCCAAGGCTCCCCTAACTGTCTCTGACAGTAAGAAAATTAATAGATGCGGCTGACAATGTGTAAAATGATTGTGCGTGTCGAGGTCTCGGAGGATAACATAATGTCTTCACTAGAAATGACTGGTGTGATGTGGACTGGTAGTGCGGGAGATGGATGGGCAGGAAGGCTGCCATGGGTTAAAAGCCATTATTATGGGCTTTCAATCAGCAAGGAGCTGTCAGGTGCCGGGAGCCCGTCTCACATTGGCCGGGTACCCGAGAATCCAGGCTCGCCGGATGATGTTAAAGAAAGGGACGAGTGTCCTTTGACCTCGGCGAGCTGCCCCATCAAGCTGGAAAGAGAAGGGACACAAACCTAACTGTCGGGACACAATTTAAGGCTGATCGTGTTCTAAGATGTGTGAAAGAAGGACGCTATTGGTGGGACCTGGGCTTTCTCCGGGGAAATGGGGCTTGAATTAGACTTCAAAGGAATTGAGCGAATCATTATTTGGAATGGAATTATGTATTATTGAATGAACCTTGAAGCAGCCATTCATTGGCTAGCGCTGAGAGATTTTATTTACCGAGAACGTTGGAATAAAATTTATTATAACAAGAATTGGCCTGCCCTGTATTTGTCCTATATTTAAAACATGTAATTTTTCACAGTAACAGCGGAGAACATGAAATTTAAATGTGGGCTTCTTGATGGAGCCTTGGAAATGACTTCTTCCTGGATGGAATTGGACTATTGACTGTGTTAGGTTTGGAGGTGATTGAGCAAATAGTATTTTCTATTTGATCTTATTATATTTTAATCACATTGCAAGAAATGTCAGAATAGTATAAAATGAGAAACTTTGCGAGCTCATATTTCATTGTGAAGTCGGCGCGTACAGAGCTCTGAAAGGGACCTCGCTCACGTCGATTTGCCGCGGTGATCAATTATGGCTCAGCTCGAACGGGACGGAGCCTGCGCGGGGGCTCCCGCCATGCTGGGCCTGAAGGTCACTTCTGCACTTCCCTCTGCCTGCAGCGGCCATGCTGTTCTGCTTTCCGGTGTGACCTGGATCCGGAGGCAGGTGGACAAGACACGCTCGCGGTGCCTCTGGTCTGCGAGCGCATCATGGCATCTTGGCCGAGGAAATACTGCCTGTGGACGGAATCGGATTGGAGATACTCACTCTTCTTGCTTTTCTCCCCTCTCTCTGGGGTCACCCTTTCTATCTTCTTCCACTCTAGCAGGCAGCAGGCTTGGGACTTGCTTGCCTTAGTACAGCTGCATGGCCAGGCCCCAGGCCATAAGCAGAAGTCCCTTGTCTGACCTGTTGGCGTGTGCGTGTGCATGTGCGTGCGTGCGTGCGTGCGTGTGTGTGTGTGTGTGTGTATGTGACTAAGTATTGGACCCAGGCATGCTGTACCTCTGAGCTAAACCCCCACTCCCCTGTTTTCTTTAAAATTTGATACAGGGTCTCGCTAAGTTGCTGAGGGTCTCACCAAGTTGCTGAGGCTGGCCTTGAATCTGTGATCTTTCTGTCTCAGCCCCCCAAGTACTGGGATTATAGGCATATGCCACCATGCCTGGCTTGGCTTTTATTTTTTAAAAGCCCAACCCCATGGTGTACAATGGGATTTTAGGACAAGCAAGAGGCAAAAACTCCCTCCCCCTTATTCTTAAATGAAGATGGCCTTCCCTGTACAGCCTAAGGCAGGTGACGAGTCCCAGACGCGGTGCATCTGCAGCGATGGGGCTGCAGCCTCAGGGTCACATGTCCCTGCATGATGGCCTGGAGGCAGCAGACAGTGGAGGCCAGGAGGGAGTCACTGGCTAGTCAGTGATTACTAGAAAGTGGAGGCTCTGCCCCTTGCCAAGAATCGCACAATTCTGGGGAGACTGGGAGGAGGGAACCCCAGAGAGACCCCGTGGCCCCTTGACATCCAGCGACTGTGGCTTCCATTCACCACCCAGAGGACTTGCGGTTGGAGCTGGCCACCCTGGTGTCCCTGGGGGACCTCCCTGGGGGACTGGCGCCTGCTGTGGATGCAGCTGGGACCAGCCTGCTCCTCTCAGGGCGTCCTGCCATGCCAGCTCCCTGCAGTCATCTCTACTGTCTGCACAGACTTTCTGCAAATCCAAGGAAGCCAGGCGGGGTGAAGGGGGAGCTGGAGAAGGTGCTCAGCTGTCTGGCTTTCCACAGCAGCCAGATACAAAATGCACCTGGGCACCGGAGGATATTTTTCCCCATCGTCTTTTAAACAGAGAAGCATAATGGGGAATACAAAAATTATCCTTCATTTCATCAAGTGTTGAAAGTGTCAACGAACTCAAACTAGCGGTTCATGCAGTATCCAACAATGAGAAGCAGCTCCGCATGTCCCCCCGGATTCAAACTATCTGGTGGCATTGTGTGGATTTACCCAGCACCCCGGGGAACCTCAGTGCACAGTTTGAGAATCACAGGAAAGAGATTGTATTGTATGTAAGTTTTGTACTTTTAAAAAATGGTGCTATATTTGTTTATATCACATATTACTAGATACCCTGTTGTTGGACTTAGTCATTAACAGGTTTTCTCTATGATAATAAATAGTTGGACAGGTAAATCGTAAAATCATTTCTGATTTTTTTTTCTCTGTTGTTGTTATGATAAATTCTCAGAGTAGAATGGCTAGGTCAAAGACAGTCATGTGTTGAGGGCTGATAATATGAATGGCTGCATTTCTCTGAAAAGGGTATGCCAATGTGTTCTCTGCACACGTAGGACAGCCACTTTGCATATCACCGCCTCTACCACCGCCACCACAACCCACCACCACCAACAACAACAACCGCCACCACCAACCACCACCACTACAACACACCGCCAGCACCATCCACCACCACCACCAACAACAACCACCACCAACCCCCACCAACCCCCACCA
>PVJS01002363.1:16996-85426 GCA_004027185.1 Glis glis | reverse complement strand
AAAGAAAGAAAGAAAGAAAGAAAGAAAGAAAGAAAGAAAGAAAGAAAGAAAGAAAGGCATTATTTCTCCTATTAGGATATGAGAAGCATATTTATTTGAGGATTTCAAAGATTACTTATTTTGAAGACTAAAACAATACTTATTTTGAAGATTAAAACAACAAAAAACAACAGCGAGCAAAAACAAAATACAAGACTTAGAGAAATGTAAGAATATGTTAAACCCAGGTGCAGTGGTGCACACCTGTAATCCCAGTACTTGGAATGCTGAGACGGGGGATTGCAGGTTCAAAGCCAGCCTCAGCAATTTAGTGAGCCCCTCAGCAACTTAGCAAGACCCTGTTTCAAAATGGGATATGGCTTGGAGGTAAAGTTCAATCCTGGGTTCAATCCCCAATACTAAATAAATAAATAAATAAATAAATAAAATCTCAAATGTTAAACAATGAGTTGGAGGTGTAATTGAATCTAGGTTACTGAACTCAACTATATAAGTAGTTGTGGTCTTTTTTATAGGCAATTCTGTAGAACCCTAGTTCTGTAGTATGTTAATAGATGTTTATCAAAAAAATGTTAAATTCTAAAGAAACAATGTTAGCTAGGCTTTTCCATTCATTCATTTCATTCATTCATTTAGTAATTATTAGATGTATATTAGAGCAAAGCCCCTCTTCCATGTGGTAGGTAGAGGAAAACAAAAACAGGCATTATTTCTGACTCATGAAGGTTGTATTCCATTGTGGTTCTTCTCAGAGCCTTTAGTACGCTAATGGAATGATGAATATTCAAGAGGGAGTGTGTATGTATCATGCTTCCCCATGCTCCACACCCTCATCTTCCATGTTCATCCCAGTAAAAAGGGGAATAGAGTCTCTTTGACTAAGTAATACCTTCCCCAAGCCCTGTTCAGCGAATTGCCTTGTATCATCTTCACATGCACAATTTGGAAAATGCTGTTTCATGAATATTACTGATGAAAAATGCATGTCTTCCTGAGCTTGGATGTTAAAATACATGCATCCTCGTTGGCATGTGTAGTGATCCTTGTTGTAACCTCTGGACATTTCAGACATCAACACTCACTGTGCATGCGATCTTTTGTGCTCAGTTCAAGCCCTGCCCGCTTCTGGAAGACTTGGGTGTCACCTTTAGCCTGTTGTCCTTTCTTTCCTCCCAATTCCCCCAGCACTGAAAATCTTTATCATTCATGTGGTGGTGAAATTTTTTTTCTTTTTAGTTTATATTTTTTGGTTTGTGGGGATATTCAGTCAGAGAAAGGAACCCTTAAGGATTCAAGATAAACTACCATCAAATATCTGGAAGTCAGTATGGTCTATATTTGCATGTTGATGTCCTAGCATCTATTTTCTTCTTCTTTTACCAATAGTACCCTCACTTTCTCTTAGGCAACTTTCTCCTTCCCTATATATCATTAGTCTTTAATTTGGCTGTGAATGATCCTAACTCTAGCTCCAGGTATTGTCCTTAAATAACTTGGCTGGTCAGGCTGTCCTATCCTTCAGTCACAATGATTGGATAATTGAAGCCAATGAGATTTCAGATATTTGGGAACAGAATAGAAATTTCATTTCTTTTTTATTGGGACTGCCAGAGGGATCCTTTTGTGTCTGCATGTGAGGTCTGGCCTGACAATAGCTACTTTATTTCCGTCATGAGAAAAATGCGTGGTGCCACCAATGGGCTGCTGTGTGGAGTTTTTTATGTGCTTTTATTGGTGAATTATAGTCTCATATCACAATGAAAATCAAGTTGACAGTGACATTCATGCACACAGCGCTTGGTGCACCAAGAAACACCCAGAAAGCTGACCAGAGAAAGAGAATCAAGCTAGGCGGTTGATGATGCTGTGTGCTTTACTGGATTAATCTTTTTTTTTTTTTTGCGGTACCGGGGATTGAACGCAGGGGCGTTCTACCTCCGCACTACGCCCCCGGCCCTATTTTTTATACTTTATTTTGAAACCGGGTCTCACGAAGTTGCGGAGGGCCTCACTAAGGAGAGAGAGAGAGAAAGACAGGGAGAGAGAGAGAGCGAGAGCTGAGGCTGGCCGCGAACCCGGATCCTCCGGTCTCCGCATCCCAAAGTACTGGGATTACAAGCGTGCGCCACCACACCCGGCTGGATTAATCTTTTTAAGATTGTTCAGATCTATAACTTGCTTTGTGTTTTGCCTGGTTGTGTTGGGGTTTTCTCATTTGTCAATATCAGGACTCACAACTGACTGTCGGAGGCCACAGAGTGGAAGGAAAATTCAAATTATTCTGCATAATCTCATGGCCAGAGTAGGGTCAGTCTGAGTTATAAGGAGATAGATTTAAATTCAAGGTGAATAAAAAGTCGGTGTGGTTATGGGCAACCATGGAACAAATTGCTGTAAGAAGCAGTAACAGGGAGCTTCCTGCGCTAGATGGTGCTTTGAGGCAATATTTTATAGGAAGTATTTAAAGTTAGATAAGACTTGGTACAGTGGCTCATTATATGTTGCCTCTGAAGTTCAACAAATCCATATTCTGTCTTCCTAACACACACACACACACACACACACACACACACACACACATACACACACACTCCTTGAAGTCAGGTGGCTCTCAGGACCACGTGGGCTCTGAGTATCTACTTGGATGATTAATAAGCCTAGCCATCTGTCTCGTGACTGTATGGGTGTTTTCTACATATTTCTGTGATTTCATAAAGTGAGGGATTAAAAGTCCTGTGAGATTTGGCCCTTTAGAGTCACCTAGAATTTGAGAAGGAATGACAGAATTATGCAGTCATTTAGGAATAGATGGGAACAAACCAAAGGAGGGAAGATGCTAATGATACGAGACAATGCCAGCAGAGCGCTTACCTCCGTGCCTGGCACGTGACACTCAGCAAGCGACATGTGGCTATTATTGTGATTCTGATGATTGTCCTAAGTCCACTCAAAGGACATATTAAAAACTGAAGTTCTTTGAACTAGTTATTTATGGACATCCGTGGGCCTATGCATATGGATTACTGGATCCCATCTAGAAATTCTCTTTCTCCTGCTGTTGCTCCCTTGAAAGCAGTATTTGCCTAGTTCAAGGAAGCAACCAGATGTGCTGAGAAGAAAACCTTGCTTGAGGGGAGAGCACTGCACCAGACTGCAAACCTGAGCAATGCTTCTCCAACTAAAACTACTAGAGGCTTTAATTATGCCCTGCCCTTCGACATTAGAATTAGTAGGAGACATAGTTATTCTATCATTTGATTTCACTCTAGAATTAAGAATAATGAAAGAATACTGAGATCCGTTGGTCACTTCACGGTTGGATTTAACAGTTCTCAGTGGTAATATCTCCACCCCAAAGGATAATTTCCTTAAATCAAACATGAAGCAAACAAGTCATGCAGTTCTTTTATGAACAGGATTCCTGTGTGAATGCAGTTTGTACTGAAAGACAATCCTGTGTCGATTAATTGCTATTTGCTTCACATCTTCCTTAGATTGTAATGACACAACCAGCTCAGTGGAGGAAGAGGGAGAAACTAAATGTTTATGCATGTCATACATTGTTCCAGCAGAATTTGAGGTGAATGACAGAATAGAATAAAATCCAAACAATTTGTCTAGCCAATATTAAATGTCTCTTTATTATCGAATAATTTTAGTTTCCCTTCAGATATTTAGCAAGGTAGATATTCAACCATTAATTATTCCCCCCCCCACTTTTATTTCAAAACTAGGGTAGCAAAAAGCAGAGTGGAAAATTGTGGTCCCTCTGTGGGAAGTTCAGGAGTCTTCCTACCCCACCACCTCCAGCTGTGTGACATCAAAGAGAAGGGGAGATTCATGGGTTTATCACTAAGGTTAATATATTATCCTGGCCACTTGTTTGTAGTGATTGAAATCATTCTACCAGGTGTTCAGTTACATAGTTTATAGAGATTTGGTTTCAGGATACCAAGATATAATAGATTTTGTATAAATTTCTCTATAATCTTAATACCATTTATTTACTCAAAATGTATGTGTGTATGTATGTGTGTATATATGTATGTATGTGTGTATGTATGTGTGTATATATGTATGTATGTGTGTATGTATGTGTGTATATATGTATGTATGTGTGTATGTATATGTGTATATATGTATGTGTGTGTGTATGTATGCTTATATGTATGTCTGTATCAGTGTAACCCTGTGCTGGCTTTGATTGAATTCTGCTGCAATTCATACCTGTGTCCTCATCAACTCAAGCCCTAAAGTTGCATGTGGGAAATAGAAGTAGCACCAAGTGTTGTGTCTGAGTGTACAGATAGGGTCCCTCCTTCGTCCCTGGTCCTGCAATTTCATCCCCATTGGGCTTGTTACCTCCTTGAGACAGTGGGACCCAGCGTCCATCAGACCTCTACACTGGCCAAGAGAGTCAATAACTTAAATATTATTAGGAGTGCTTCGGTCTCTTTAAATATCAGAGATTAAAAAGCCCCTTCGAGACAATGTTTCCAAGTCTTCATTTTGTGGTGTGTGTGTGTGTGTGTGTGTGTGTGTGTGTGTGCTCGTGCGTGTTACTGGAGATTGAACTCAGGGTCATTCTACTTCCAAATTATACCCCCAAACCTTTTTATGTTTTGTTTTGAAACAGGGTCTCACTAGGTGGCTGAGAGTCTCACTATGTTGTTGAATTGCTGAGGCTGGTCATGAACCTGTGATCCTCCTGTCTCGGCCTCCCAAGTATGGTGTTTACAGGCATATGCCACCATACCCAGCCAAGTCTTTTGTTGTAAAGGTGCAGAAGCTGAAGCCCAGTAAAGAGGGAAGTAATTTGGCCTCATCTACTCACAGAGCTTATAGTCTAGTTGGGGAGAAATTAATTAAGGAACCTACAAATGTGGAGTCACCAACTGTAGTGGAGGAAAACCAGGGGGAGCCAGGAGCACCTACAACAGGAGCCAGGTATAACTAGCAATCTGGGAGCGCTTCCCTGAGGAAGTGTGACTGAAGTATGACTGAGAGGATAACTGAGAGAAAGACAAGAGGGACTGTAGTGGGAGAGGCAGAAACATGTCAGGTGCAGAGGACTTAAGGCCATGCTCAGAATCAGGCTAACTTTCCACAGTTCCAGTCTGCAGATACTGAAATTCTTTTAGGAGTGACATCTAAGCAGAGGGTTCCTTCCCGGGTCTCCTCTGGTACCCTGGGTAACTCCTCATCCTTCCTGAGAACTGGAAGTCATCAGTTTCACCACTCACAGGAGGCAAACCCGGGTGGTTTCTAAACTACTGTCTGAGCTGTCACTCAGTCCCCAATACAAAGTAGCTGTGGATTCATGACAATGAGACAAAATGAAACAAGAGGAACAGGCCGGGCCAATATGTTTCCTGTTAAATTGAAATGGTTTTGCCAAATTGACCCAAGATAAGTGATTACATGATAGTAATAAGATCAGGGTGGGGGTTTCTCATAGGATGCATGATATTTATTTATTTATTTATTTTTACAATTTTCTTTTCTTAACTTTTTATGTTCATTTATTGGTGCATTGTAAATTGTAATTATACATTTTGATATATGTCAGGGTATGAACATCATACATGCACACATTGCATGATATTTAGAGATGTGTAGAAGTCTCTTCCTCTTAGTGAGAGGCACAAGGCAGTCTAAAGACCTGTCTATGAGCAGGTCTGGGGTGAATTATGTCTCTGAGAGTACAGGGACAGCCCTCCAGGAGGAACCATGTACAGCTCTCTGCCCGATTAGATATACCCAGTGCTCAGATGTCTGTGACACTTAAAAACTGTCCTTCCTAGGGACAATAGGTATCCCAAAGGTGCACCTATGGGATGCTCAGTTTTGATGATCACCTTTCTCAGAGATGGACTGAGATGGGAGTGCATTGATTGTCACATGATATATGGTGTCAGCGCTGTCTTGAAGCACGTGGTGTGTGTTTATTTTGTTCTCTCTTCACTTATGACTCACTCTGCTCCCCCCACAATCCCCCCTCAGCCCCGACCCTGTTAAAAAATAATCACAGACCATTAGAAATAGAAAGAGGCTTAGCTATGATCCCCTAGGAACTTTTCATTTTATGACTGGGAAAAGTAATTCCAGGGGAATTATGTGACTTACCTAAAGGCATATTGCATGCTAGCTGAGGATCCTGAGTTTAAAAGCCCTCGTAACTGTTTACTACATAAACCGCCTCCTTAAATGACTACAAAAACTGTCACAGTCAAGACTTGTATCTTTATGAATTTGGGTACAAGATATAGTAGGAATGATATAGACTCACTTCTACCCTTGTCAAAAGTAGTTTCTCAAGGGTAGTTTAGTCCCGGAGAAAAGAAAAAGAGAGAAAGAAAGAAAAAAATTATAAAGAAAAGAAGGAAATCAGTTTACCCCCACGAGCATAGGAAAGGAACTTCTAATTATAAGATATATTGCAAACTAGGTGATAAATTTTTCTTAGTCCCAGATAACTCTTACTTATAGTTTCTTTTACTATATTTCACATGGCTGTTTTCCTCCCAATCCCTCTATTGCCACCTGCCCAAGAGAATACCAAGCTGATTACACACACACACACACTCTCTCTCTCTCACACACACACATACATACATGCATATATATATTTCATTTTACTTTGATATTTCAACCAAAGACTCAAAGCAACCACAAGGAAGTATTTTACTTTAAATTTGTCTTTCTCTCTTGGACTATAAAATAGGTAGGGATAGTTCCTGCTATAATTAGACTAAGTTGGTGTGGAGGAAAGTTTCAACATAAGCAACCATTGGGTTCCCAGGAAAAAGACAGCAGGGTGTGGAAGAGCCCCTTAAAGCCTGTCCACCAAAGCCCAGGTCACCTGCTGCGCTGGGCTTTGAAGCAAGGCTGCACCTCAGACGTCCTGAATCAGAGTTTGCCATGGGTGAAGCGTGCATAGTGGTACCCACAGTAAGTCGCTAGCTGATTCATAGAACCAGATTGGAGAAGTAGAGAGAGAAGCGTAATGGAGGATGAGCTGAAGGAAGTGGGGCATGGTTGTGGCTTTACTGTTTGCTCAATTTGAGACAGCTCCTTTAACTTCCTAATTCCCCATCTCTACTCATCCTACTTTCCTCTAGGCTCCTTTCCAATTGTGAATTTCTCCCATTCTAAGTTCCTCTCCAAACTTCAGGCCAGTGCACAAAGACGGGATGCTGGCCCGCGCCCGCTGGCCAGGATACTCACCCTGAGCCCCATGAGGCAGTAGAGCGCACTGATGAGAGTCATGGGGAGGATGTAGAAGAGGACGGAGGTAACCTGGATGATGAGGTTGTAGATCCACATGGGCCTGATGACTGTGCAGGTGGCAGAGCCCGGGATCGAGGACCCGTTGGGGAAGTAGTGGAGTTTGATGCCGTGGATGCTGGTGTTGGGCAGAGAGAAGACCACGGAGAAGCCCCAGACGAGGCCGAGGATCCTGAGGGCGCGCCGCCGGGTGCTCTCCAACTTGGCGCGGAAGGGGTGGAGGATGGCCACGTAGCGCTCCACGCTGACCGTGGTGACGCTGAGGATGGAGGCGAAGCACACGGTTTCAAAGAGCGCGGTCTTGAAGTAGCAGCCCACCGGCCCTAGCAGGAAGGGGTAGTTGCGCCACATCTCGTAGACCTCCAGGGGCATCCCCAGCAGCAGGACGAGGAGATCGGAGATGGCCAAGCTGAACAGGTAGTAGTTGGTGGGCGTCTTCATGGTCTGATGTCGAAGAATTACCAGGCATACCAGCAGGTTGCCCACCACACCCACCGCAAAAATCAGCGTGTACACCACACACACGGGGAGGAACAGGTGGCTGCGCGGGGGCCCGCACAGGTAGGCCAGGTAGTCCTCCGTGCTGTTCAGGTACTTCTGCAATGGATCTTCCGGTCCCTGCAGGTGGATCCCAGAAGCATTTTTAAGTTTTTCCATCGCTGACATTAAAATCCAAGACCTGAGCGTGCCCGGGTATGAGGCTCTGTCCCAAGTTGAGCCAGTCAGGAAAGAGACAGCAGTCCAGAAAGCAGAGGCTCAGAGAAGGCTGGGAGGGAGGCTTGCTTGAGTCTGGAGTTTGGGCTGCTCACTGCCCGCCGAGCCCTTTTGAAGAGCCCGGAGACGAAGCCCCGCCCCCTCCTCGGCCGTGGACCAATGGGCGGTGTCAGGCTGCACTGCCCTGGCTTGCTGGCTGTGCCCGCAGGGAGCAGGGAGGAGGGAGACCTCTCTGTGAAGCTGGAAAACAGCTCACACAGCCAGTGATAAATAAAGAGTGAGTCGTCTCAGCAGTGCATGTGGCCAGGTACTGGAATCCGAGTGGAAACGCACTTGCAAGTTCCACGGCCCTGAGTAGCAGAGGGATCCTGTCTCCTGGGCAACAGGACTGGAATGGAAGATCGATGGATTTCTCAGCTTAGCTTGTTCATTGAAGTCCAGGGCTCTCAGGGAGAGCCTGATCAATGGGACTTATTGGTTTAGATTGCATCCACAATGGAATCCGAAGCCTTAAAGGACACTTGCCAGTCGCCCAGCCCTGCCTGCTCTGACATCTCACTCTCTTCTGACAGCTCAGAAAGCAAGTGGGTTTCAGAATCAGATGTAGTCTTCCAAAGTTGGGGAAGTTATCCAAAACACTCACAGCCTGGTTTCCCTCTCTGCGTCATTAATTTTATTCCACAGATTCTCCTTGGGAATTTGCTGTGTGCCAGGTAATGTTCTAGGCTTCCTGGAAATATTAGTATACCAGCAGTGCAAGGTCTCACGGGGCCCTCGTGGAGTTTTTTGCTTAAGTAGAGAGTTATGAAAATAGGCAAGCGAATTAAAATGATTTCAGATACAAATTGGTACATACTTGTTTATCAAGGATGGTCAAAAAAGGCTTATCTCAGGATGTGTCATTTGGGCTGAGGTCTGATTGATGGAAAGTCAATAAAAAAAAAAAGCCAAGGAAGTATTCCCAGCAAAAGGAATGGAAGTGCAAAGGTCCTGAGGCAGAAACAAGCTGTGTTTCAGAAACATCGAGAAGACCAGGATAACTGGAACTTCATGAGTGGTCAGGAGAGTGTGCATGGATGAAAGATTAGATCGACGTGATTGGCAGAGACCAGATCATATAAGCTCTTATACATTATAATAAACGTTTTGGATATGGTTATTCTTTTTAATTGGCACATTTTAATTATACTTAATAGTGAGATTCATTGTAATATATTCTTACATGCACAAAACATAATTTGTTCTACTTCACTCCCCCATGACTACCTTTTCTTCTCCTCCTCCCTCCCTCACTCCCTTCCTCTAACCCAGAGGTCTGTCTTCTATTTTCATGAGGTCCCTTTTCTTTTTTCTCTCCCACTTCCACATATGAAAGAAAACATAAGACCCTTAACTCTGTGAGTCTGTCTTATCTTCCTTAGCATGATGATCTCCAGTTCCATCCATTTCTGCAAGAAGGACTCTGGATATTTTGAGCAGGACAATTAAGGAATTTAAGTGAGCTAATAAGAGACAGTGGTGCCTTAGATTACTGTGATAGCAATGAAGTTGAGAGATACCTTTGAATTTAGGAATTTCTCTCTCGAGGACTAATACCTTGCATGGTTATTAGGAGTAAATGAGAAACCAGGTGCAGTGGCACACACCTGCAATCCCAGTCCTTGGGAGGCTGAGACAGGAGGATCACAGGTTCGACGATAGCCTCAGCAAGTAGTGAGACTCTCATCAACCTAGCGAGACCCTGTTTCAAACTAAAAATAAAAAAAAAATAGAGCTGGGGCTGTAGCTCAGAGATACAATGTCCCTGTGTTCAACCCTCAGTGCCAAAAAATAAAAAAAAATAAAAATAGAACTAAGTTTAACAAGAGGTGCAATCACAGTTTCAAGGTAAGGAAGTGGGATGGGAGTCACAAAGACATGGACCCTTGTGTAGGTTTGGGCTTCAAATCCTGGTTCTGCCTCCTACTAGATTCGTAACCATAGGAAACGTATTTTGTATCTTGGAGTCTCAGTTATTCCTTCAGCAAAATGAGTAAAAAGAATTATCTTAGAGCCGGGCATGGTGGTGCACGCTTGTAATCCCAGTACTTTGGGAGGTGGAGACCGGAGGATCCGGGTTCGCGGCCAACCTCAGCGTGCATGCGTGCGCGCACGATCTCTCTTTCTCTCTCTCTCTCACCTCTCTCTCTCCTTTCTCCTCTCTTCTCTCTCTCTCTCTCTCTCTCTCTACCTAGTGAGGCCCTCTGCAACTTCATGAGACCCGGTTTCAAAAATAAAGCATAAAAAAAATAGGGCCTGGGGTGTAGCGCGGAGGTAGAATGCCCCTGCGTTCAATCTCCGGTACCGCCAAAAAAAAAAAATTATCTTACAGGATTGCTAGGAGGTTAAAGAGTTCCTGGTAAAATGTTCAATATAAATTATTGAGCAAATGTTATATTTTAAATACATATTTGATAATAAGATACATAATATACACAGCATACTGAAATTTTAATCTTTTACAGCACCTTAACAAAAGTATTAGGAAAACTGTACTACCATGACCAAAGATGTTACAGATTCTAACAGGGCAATAATCGAGAGTGTGTTTTTTAAAGAAATAATTCTACTAGAATCATCATGGGAAGAGAAGTAATTTGAAAATGTTCAAGTCATATTAAATTTACAACCGTGACTCCAAATTGACAATTATTGTGCTTTGTTTTTTAATAGCTCCAGAAACACTTTTTTATTATTTTATTTTAATATCTTTTTATTGGCACATTGTAGTCTCACATCATAATATAGTTCAGAGTGATAGGGGCATACATGCACACAGCACTTGGTGAGCTTTCCCCTGGCTCTAGAAACATTTTTCACAAGTAAAAAATCTCGTCTCATCCCATTTTTTTAGATGAGAATCCCTTTTTTTATTTTTAAAGATGTGAAATAATTTGCTGGTGGGATTTATTTTTGGATACAATCAGAAAATAGTGGGATATTGGATTATAGGAGATTTTTACTCTCTTGGATGTCAGTTTAATATGCCATAGAGATGTGTGTGCTGGGGAGTAGTTTTTATATCCTACAATACAAAGTTTACTAGAAGTATACATTTTTTTGCGGTATTAGGGATTGAACTAAGGGGCATTCTACCTCCGGGCTACACCCCCAGCCCTATTTTTTATTCTTTTTTTTTTTGCGGTACCGGGGATTGAACGCAGGGGCGTTCTACCTCTGCGCTACACCCCCGGCCCTATTTTTTTATACTTTATTTTGAAACCGGGTCTCACGAAGTTGCAGAGGGCTTCACTAGGTAGAGAGAGAGAGAGCGAGCGCTGAGACTGGCTGCAAACCCGGATCCTCCGGTCTCCGCCTCCCAAAGTACTGGGATTACAAGCGTGCGCCACCACACCCGGCCTTTTTTATTCTTTATTTTAAAACAGAGTCTCACTAAGTTGCAGAGGCTGGCTGTGAACCCGGATCCTCTGGTCTCCGCCTCCCGATTACTGGGATTACAAGCATGCGCCACCACGCCCGGCTAGAAGTATACATTTTTAATGCAAGAAAATTTTCCTTTATTCTCTTTTACTTCCTAGGACAGAACCAAGAACAACAGGGGTAGATAAGAGGACGGAGATTCTGAGCACGTGGAACACACTGATGAGACGAGGCCACCTATGTCCCTGGAGGCATTTAAGTAAGGATGAGTAGCCATCTCTTTATTCATTTAATTTTTGGTACTAAGGATTAAACCCAGGGACATTCTACCTCTGAGTCACACCTCCAGCCATTTTTATTTTTTATTTTGAAATAGGGTCTTGCTAAGTTGCTGAGGATCTCACTAAGTTGCTGAGGCTGGTCTTGAACCTGCGATCCTCCTGTCTCTGCCTCCCAAGTACTAGGATTATAGGTATGAGATGAGTGGCCATATTTAATGGTATCACATCAGGTCATGGTGACCTTGAGGTTCCTGATAACATATTCTCTTACATATTTCCTACTGCCTACTCAGTATCTTCTCTTGGTATCCCATAAGCATCTCGAATTTAACATGCCTAAAATTGAGTCTATGAGTCATCTTTCCCCTATATCTGTCCTCCTGCCTTCCTGGTTCAGGGAGCCGCATCACCATGTGCTTAGTTGCCCCATCTAGAAAGCTGTGTTTGTTTGTAATACACTTTTATTGGTGCATTGTAATTATACATCATAGTGAGGCTCAATGTGCTACAAACACACTTGCACAGGACTTGGTGTGATTCCCTCTGGACCTCACCCCTCTTACCCCCAACCCCATACATGTTAGTGAGGTTAGTAGTGATATATGTCCTTTATATATGGACATCACATGAGTTGAACTGTGTCCTTTCTCAATTCTCCTTTCTCCCTCTCCACCTCCCTCCCCCAATTTCCTTCCACTATTCTACTGGCCTCTCTCCTCGTTTATCTGTTTCCTAATTTCTCTCTAGCTTCCATGTATGAGAGCAAACACGCAACAGTTCACTCTCAGAGACTAGCTGATCTCACTTTGAAAAATCCAACTTTTATTCTGTGTCCACACAGCCTCTTTCCTATTCTAGACCACCATCATCTGAGCCCTAGGCTTCCAAGTGGTCCCCCTCCTTACAGCCTCTCTCTGTGCATCTGTCTTTGAATTTCCCCTGTTGGTAAGGACTCTAGTTGTATTGGATCAGGCACCACCCTACTGATTTCATTTTAACTTAATTGCCTTGATAGACCATGTCTCCAAATAAGGTCACATTTTCAGGTACTGGGGTTAGGAATTGAACCTATGAATTCTGAGGAAGCATCCTTCAATTCATATTAGGTTCTGGATTGAAAAAATTTACTGTCCCCTAGTTACAGTATTAAACTTGACCAGGGTTAAACATGCCCAGAGGGCATGACCAAGGTCCTGTTCATGGGATTATCTCCAGTACTTAGCACAGTGCTTTTGATGGACTAGTCAGTAAATACTTGTTTAAGTAGAAGACAGTGCTGAGATACTGGGTGTCCTGGCATTTTCTCTCTTTGCCATCTCTAGTCTGCCATTTGTAATTGTTGCTAAACTATTTCACTATCACCCCTAAATGTTGAACAGTTTCACTTGGGGTCTTCACTCTGTCCCGAGTTATCTGTAAACACTAGATAAATCATTGTTATTGTGATTCTGGGGAGAACCTTAATAGGAGATCTCTCCTGTCAAGAACACTCTTAAGTGTCTAGTGCATCGTGGTTCCATGTAGGCAGTAAACCTGCTGTAAAGAAGATCTTGAGAACTTGTCCATATTGTAGAATAGGAACCTCATGCTCACTGCCTAGAAACTCCCCATTTCCTCATCCTCCTAGCCCCTGGCAAACTTCCTTCGTTATTCATAGGAATAACTGTTTTAGATAATTCATGTATGTAGAATCATGTAGTACTTGTCTTTCTGTGACTGGCTAATTTCACTTAGCATAAATCTTTAGGTTCATCCATATTGCATGTAGCAGGAATTCCTTTTTAAGGACCAAATTATATTCCATTCTATGTATATATCACATTTTCTTTATCCATTCACCTGTCAATAGACATGTGGGCTGTTTTTTTATCACTTGGTTATAATGAATAGTTCCACAATGAATGCAAAGAATGTAGGTAACTTTTTGAGATCCTGATTTTACTTTTTTGGATATATATTCAGAAGTGGGATTGTTGGATCATAGTACTATTTCTACTTTTTTGAGGAATCTCCATGCTTTTTTTCTATAAAACTTGTACAATTTACATTTCCACCAACAATATAAATATACATGTTTTCCCTTTTATCCACATCCTCAAAAGCCCGTGTTATCTCTTCTCTATTTTATAACCATTGACTGACAGGTGCAAGGTGATATATCATTGCGGTTTTGGTTTGCATTTCCCTGGTGATTAGTGACACCGAGCATCTTTTCATATACCTGTTGACTGTTTGTACGTCTTTTTTGAAGAAACATCTATTCAGTCTTTTGCCCACTTATTGCAAATGGATTTCTTTATCATTAAGAGAATCATTTGTGATGGCCAAGGTCCCTTATGTATTCCATAATATAAATGATATTTGGCTGGTACTGGTAATTCTTCCATCCTTGATGACCAATTTTGTCCATTGTTTAAAAAACCCTGGGAGATATGAACTCTAGAAGATATATAAGAAAGAAAGAAGAAGGGCCCCTGATTCAGATTAATTTTCAGAGACACAGTTCTGAATTCACAAAAGTCCGTGGAAGTTTATGTGACAAAATATGCCACATGCCCAGGATGAGAGTCACTGGTGGCTGTTGATTTCCTTCTCAATTCTCTGATGGAAGTAAGGTGAGGTTCAGCTTCAGTCTCAATGACTTTTATTGATTGGAAACAGAGAAGGACTAAGGGCATTTAAACACCAGCAAATTGGCTTTAGTAATTGTATCTTTATGAAAGTGGATACCTGAGCTGCATCTAGAACATACGATTTTCTCTGCCGGTGAGAATGTGACTTGGTAAAGTCAGCACCTGCCTACATGGTATGATTTAAAAGGAGATAAAAGCCCCTGCTGTCTAAGTTTCCTGCCCTGGTAGTGTTTAAAATCTTCCCATTCTTTCAAGCATCTCATCTTTCTAAGGGAAAAATCAGCAGCAGCATCTTCATCATCAACATCTGATCTGGTACTGCTGACCTCCATAATGGAGTGTTCCAGGATCCAGCCACGGAGCTGAGAGCTTTATTTGAATTCCATAATTTAATCCTTGCAATAACATCAAGACGACATATTTTTAGTACCTCTGTTTTACAGATAATCAAAGGCAGGATTTAGAAAGAACAAATGCTTCATGAACTCACACAGTTAATTATCATCAGTGCCAGGACCTGCTTGAGACCTGACCCTCTGCTGCCTGAGCACAAGGCCTTTGTGCCAAATTACTACTCAGATTGGCCCTGGAACAGAGCTATTTTGTTTACATGTGAATTACTGAGCCATATGTTTCAGAGATATCTGCCGTTAGAGTGTCACTCTAGACACGACACACTCACCTGAGTCACTCCATAGCTGAGCTGACATGTAATCAATTCTAGGATTCCCATTTTAAGAGACTTATTTATGTTAAGAAATTAAAAAAAGTTGCACCAAAGTTAATAGAACTCGTGAAGATACTTTTATATAAAAGCATACCTAGATTGTTCTGTTGTAAATTAGTTCACAGAATAAAGGAAGTCCCAATTTGCCATAGTAGTATTATTTATGTAATGAGGTTGCCTACAGATGCCATTCAGTGTGCCCAGTACCATGGAAGGTATTTTGAATAAAAACAGAGAGCTTTTGCAGCCCAATTGGAGAGACCGAGTAGTCATCTAATCACATAATAATGTAAAATTATAGCAGGGCTGACCAAGAGAGGTACTTTGTTGTGCGTCTTAGTCCATTTTCTGTTGCAATAACTGAATATCATAGACTGGGTAATTTGTAAATATTAAAGATTTATTCATCTCACAGTTCTGGAGGTCTGCAATAAAGGAAGCTGCATCTAGTGAGGGTCTTCTTGCTGGTGGGACTGTCTGCAGAGTCCTGAGGTGGCGTGAGGCATTACATGTGAGACGGAGTACTCTAGGTCAAACCTCTCCTCCTCCTCTTCCTATAATGTCAGAGTCTCATGAGATAGAGACTCATCTAACCTTAATTAACCCAAAGATCCTGCCACTAAGCACTATAGTCAGATTAAGTTTCTACCCTCTTAGTACCTCACACTGGGTACCAAATGTCAACAGGAGTTTTGATGGATATATCCAACCATGGCAGAGTGCTACAAGATATGATGGAAAGCCGAGATATGAGAGATCAGTCAAAACTAGAAAGATCAAGAACCTCAGAAGCACTCCAGGCAAAACGAAGAGTATGTGCATGTGTCCTGGAGGCTGTGAGATGAAAACCATGTGGGGAGTGGTAAGCTAGGGCCAGGGCTTTGGTGTTTGGATTAATTTGCTGTTAAAGAAGCCAGTGAGCCATTTTAAACAGGAAAACGACATGACTTCCAGAAAGATCCCCTTTGTATGGAATAAGGAAATGGGTAAAGGTGGGGTGAAAAGGGGACACACGGCCATTCTGCTGGTCCAAATGAAGGATGACAGGCACTAGGATTTAGATGACGGCAGTCCAGGAGGAAGAGATAGAAATATAAAATAAAATCATCTGAACTGCTAAGTGTCTACAGCCCTCACTTCCTGGTTGCATGACCTTGGGAAGGTACTTACCCTGTCTGATTCACAGTTTTCACCTTGGTAAAAACTACAGCATTAACAGCATCGACTTCAAGGTCATTGTAAATTCACACCAGTGCCTGACACTTACAAGTTCTCTGTAAGCGTTTGCTGTTTTTAGCCTTGGTAGAAGTCATCACAGCAGCAGTAGCTGCATGGCCAAATGAGAGGAGAGAAAATTGGGAAGAAAACATTGCCAAGAATTAGACTTGTGTAAGTAGAATTCCTGGGTCTAAAAGATAGAACTAAAAAGCTAACTTTACTATATCTCTTTGTCATATATTTTATCAGATATATTTTTAACAGTTAAATTCATCTTTTTTTTTAAATTGGTGCATATCATGCATCATGATGAAGTTCAGAGTGATAGAGACATACATGCACACAGCAGCTGGTGAGCCTCCCCCTGGCTTCTACACTGCACCCTCACCCTCCCCATGCATGACACTGTGATTGGCATTGATAAATTTGCATATGAACATC
Organism: Glis glis; assembly: GCA_004027185.1. Taxonomy (NCBI): domain Eukaryota; kingdom Metazoa; phylum Chordata; class Mammalia; order Rodentia; family Gliridae; genus Glis; species Glis glis. The sequence continues at coordinate 68,705 of PVJS01002363.1, read as the reverse complement.
ATGTCCACTGAAGAGTTTCCTTCACTGAGTCTCCCTACCCCCTCCTCCTCCGTTCCATAGGTTCCCTCCATCACTCCACTAGAGTTCTCCTCCTTTGTCTAGATTTCCTCCTGTATCCCAATTTCTCCCTAGCTTCCACATATGAGGGAGAACATCCAACATTTCACTTTTTGTGACTGACTAGTCTCACTCAGCATAATATTCTCTAGTTTCATCCATTTCCCTGCAAGTGACATAATTTTGTTCTTTTTTATGGCTGAGTAGAATTCCATTGTATATGTAATCCCATAATTTTTAAATCTATTCATCTGTTGATGGACACCTAGGCTGGTTCTGCAATTTGGCTATTATGAATTCATCTTTCATATTCCAGTCTCCCTAAGAGGCCGTTCATATTTACAGTTTCACCGGGGGAGGGGGGGCAAGAGTACATGTGCCTCCAAAACACTGGCACCACCAATGTCAGTCCCATTTGGGGTGCCAAAAATTGTAACCAAATCCTGGTACCTGCCCCAATTTGCCAAAATCAAATAATTGGGACAAACTTTTGGAAAGAAGGAAAAAAAAGTGTATTGATTTCCTAGCAAATCAGAGAATCCAGTGAACTTAAGTGTTCAGAAACAAGCCTTGGATTCTCGCCAAACAAAGGAATCAGGAATTGGGTCCTTTTAAGAGTTAGCTCTTTGGGGACATGCTGGTGTCTTATCAGAAGGGATACAATTCATGTCTAAGAGATCCTTTGGGGGTATGGTATTATTATTTTAATTTTCATTTAAATTTGACTATCTTTTAATGTCCAGTGGACAATTTCCAGGTTTTTTTTTTCCTTTGGAATGGCTCTTCATTCAAATTTTCCTCAGCAGTAAATAGATAGCAAACTAGCTTTTGTAAAAACATCATAGAAACAGAGACTAAAATTTCAGTCAGACAGCATCCTAGTAAAGAGCTGACATTTTGGGAAGAGTCAGGTAAGGACAGCCAAGATCACGGGGAGATAATAAATCATAAAAGGGGTAGTTAGAAGGTCTGGGGAGAATTTATCCTGGAGGAGAGTGTACTGGGACGGGGGTCAAGGTTGAAAATGGTTTGTGCATTTCTCGAAGACTATCACATGGAAGATGGATCACACACTTTCTGATCAATTTTTGTAAATGTATCAAAACTCATAAAAAAGATATTTTGGTGTGAAGTAAAATCAGATCTATGTCTGTTTACCTCATTTTCTAGGTTACATCGGTTGGTATTCTGTGATGGAAGGAATTAGTACTGCTGCAGAAGCAAGCGCATGAATAATCACAACACGTTTAGTTGCAGGCTGGTGGGGGGATCACAGAATGAAAGGATGGCACAGATAGCCTGGCCGTGGGTGGGGGATAAGTCAGCGAGGTTCTGACCGCATCCTTGAGACTCTGTCAGCCCGAACAGTGTTCTCCCCCTTTGGATTTCTGCTTAAGAGTTAAATTCCCCAAAGGAAGAAGGAGATTGGCTTAGTGTTATATCGTTTGATATAAAATGTCCCCTAAGCCGGGTGTGGTGGCGCACGCCTGTAATCCCAGTACTTGGGAGGCGGAGACCGGAGGATCCTGGTTCGCGGCCAGCCTCAGCTACTTAGTGAGGCCCTCCGCAGCTTTGTGAGACCTGGTTTCAAAATAAAGTATAAAAAATAGGGCTAGGGGTGTAGCTCAGAGGTAGAATGCCCCTGAGTTCAATCCCCAGTACTGCAAAAAAAAAAATGTCCCCTAAAAAGCTCATTTATTAATATTCAGGGTTGAGATAATAGAGTCATGAGGATTGCAATCCCATCAATGGATAAATCTGTTGTAATGGGTTCATCTGGGTGGTGGCCCAGGCTTGTAGGGTGTGGCTGGAAGAGGTGGATCCCTGGGGGTGCAGCCTTGGAGATTATATGTGGTTCCTCCTCCCCCTGCTCTCTCTCTCTTGCTTCTGGCCTCCATGATGTGAGGAGCACAGCCCACGTGCTCTCCCTCTCTCTGCCTCCTGCTGCCATGAGATCCACGGTCCCCAGCCTCACATGGACTGAACCCGAACCTGTAAGAAAATAAATCTTTCCTCTACGTTACATGGTCAGTCTTTTATATTATAGCTGCAAGAATGCTGACCGGAACAACTGGCTTAGATTTATTATCCACTTCTGTGATTGGCAGCAGAGGACCAGGTCCTTCTTAGAAGAAGGGAGGTGGGGACCAGATAAATGAGGGGTACACTCCCTGACCCGTGAAGTTCACTTTATCATATCCTTATCTCTGTGTTTGTCTTTGATCTATCAAGCTAAGCTCTGGGGAGGTTGTTAGGATTTAGAAAAATGGGAGAAAAATTATTAACTACCTAAGAGAAGATATCTGGGTTTGGGTTAAAATTACTCTCTTTCTCTAGATTTGCTTGTCTATAGAGAAAGCATGTTATGACTCTGCTATTAAGATTACTATTACTAGCTGGGTGTAGTGGTACACATCTGTAATTCCAGCATGTGGGAGGCTGAGACAGAAGGATTGCAGGGTTGGGGCCAGTATCAGCAATTTAGTGAGACCCTGTTTCAAAATTAAAAAAAAAATGAAATAGAACTGGAGGTCTATCTCAGATATAGAATACCCCTGGGTTCAATCCCCAGTACCAAAAAAAAAAATGAAAGAAAGAAACTACCACTTATTTAGTCATTTATTAATATTTCAGCTAGTTTTCAGAAACTATGCTCAGTACATTTTTCCCCCATGGAGGTTAGAATCAAGAGGGTACACTCATTTCCTCTAACACATTTTTAAATTTATGCGCACTCACAATTGCAATAGCTGTGACAAAAGAGAAATGCAGAAGGGCTCAGAGAACACGTGGTATGAAGCTGTCCCCGGGGAAGCACTGAGGTGGCCCACTGTCTGTGGCTGCACAGGCGCTGACCATGTGAAGGAAGCCCAGTGAGAAAATTTTTAGGCAAAGAGGGCAGTTTGAAGAGGGCCATGTCTAGCAGACGCATGGCTCATTAGAGAAACCAAACGAAGGGTCCTTTGGCGGCAGCATAGAGAGCTCCTGGGAGCCCAGTGTGCAAAGGGCGTAGCGGGTGGCAGCGGCCCTGCAGGACCTTGTCAATCCGTCAAGTGCTCTGGCGTTTAACCTAAGAGCAATAGGAAGCAATTGGGTCCTGAGCATGTTAGTGATGTACCTGGGTTTGCATTTTGGAAAACTACCTCCAGGTGCACATTTTGAGGGGTTAGGAGTGAGTGTGGGGTGTACCAAGAATGAATTGTAGGCATCTGTGAGCCAAACGAGTGGGCCTTAAACTAGGGCTATGGAATACGGGAAAGGAAGTGGACAGATTCGGGAAATATTTAAGGAAGTAAAACACACAAATGTAGAGATGGATCAGCTGTAGAGTGTGCGGGAGAGGAGAGTGACAATCGTGACTCTTAGGTTGGGGCTGGGGTACTTGAGTGGGTGGTGGTCCTCACGCTGATGAAGAACACCAGAAGAGGCCGGGGCTCGTGGGAAAGAACGTGCATTTAATTTTGCGCACGCTGATTTTGTATGCTTTTGTAATGGCCATGAGTGTGATATTGGCAATTGCTTGGTTGTTGACTATGTTTTATTTATTTTTTCCTTCTAGACTGTCAGTCACTCTTAAGCACTTCATATTTTATTTATTCCTCAAGATATTTCCATTACTACCATCCTATTTTTCAGGTAATGCAAGCGTTATTTGTAGACTGTTACCTGGGGCTATAGAGTTGGCAGTGGCAGAGCTGGGATGGGAATATATGTCTGTCTTCTAGGAATTTTAGAGAATTCAGTTTATAGAATTTTTTCAATATAGCAAGTAGTTGGGTTTTTTAGTATACTTTTTTTCGGTGCACTGTAGTCTCACATCATAATGTAGTTCGGTGTGATCAAAATATACATGGACTTAGTACTTGGTGAGCTTCCCCCTGGCTCCCTCCTCACTCCCTCCCCTTCCTCATACATGATATTGAGATTGGCATTGATAATTTCACATATGTACATAACATCAGTGGAAGTGTTTCCTTCATTGATTACCCCCTGCCCCATCCTCCCCTAGACCCTCTCCATAGTTCCACTAGGGTTTTTCCTCCATTATCCATAGTCCCTCTGGTATCCCGATTACTCCCTAGCTTCTGCATATGAGAGAAAACATATGACCCTTCACTTTCTGTGACTGGCTGATCTCACTTAGCATAATGCTTTCCAGATTTATCCATTTTTCTGCACACGACATAATTTTGTTCTTTTTATTGCTGAGTAGAATTCCACTGTGTGTATATCCCATACTTTTGTAATCCATTCATCTGTTGATGGACACCTAGGTTGGTCCATGATTTGGCTATTGTGAATTGTGCTGCTATGAACATGGATATGTATGTATCACTACAACATTCTGATTTCAGTCCCATTGGAAACATACCCAGGAGTGGTGTAGCTGGATAATATGGTGGATCCATTCCCAGTTTTCAGAGGAATCTTCATACTGATCTTCATAGCAGCTCCACTAATTTGGAATCTCACCAACAGTGTAGAAGAGTTCTTATTTCCCCACATCCTCACCAGCATTTATTGTTGTTTGGCTTCTTGATGATTGCCATTCTAGTTGAGTTTAGATGGAATCTCAGTATAGTTTTGATTTGCATCTCTCTGATTGCTAATGGAAGTAGTCATTTTTGAATCATGTCAAACAGCTCTGGCTATTCAGGGAGGGAGTATCACAATGAATATTGCAGGCCAGTTCATACAGAACAGATCCTAGAGAGAGAAGATCAGAAGTGGAAGCTCTTCCCTTCAGCCACCAGTCTCCTGACCAGCACCTTTTGATGTGTAGCTTCTGGGGGAATGAATGGGAGCATGCCTATTGGAGGGAAACAGAGGCACGCTGAGGAGTTTCGGTTCAGCAGCAGGTGGAACATGGTATGGCAAGGTGAAGTGCCGTAGAGCAGGTGGCATCAGCGTTCCAGAAAGGAGAGACAAGCTGTACCCAGTGATGGGAGCACTGGAGCAGTGGCTTCCTGTCGTTCAGGCAGAAAGGACACAGTAAGGCAGTCAGTCAGCAGAGACCTACAGTGGCAAGACTTTAGCTATGTTGGTCTAACAGCCAGGCAGTGTCCCAGGCCTGGGGGTGCTGCAGCACCAGACAGATTGCCCTGTAGAGAAGTCAGGCACAGAGCAACATGGTGCCACTTACTTATTGGAACTGGGACAGAAAGGTACAAGAGGAGTGGCAGCAGAAGGAACATGGTGCTCACTGTCTACCCATATGTCTGTCTGCCCATCTATCTATCCGTTCTTCCTCCATCTGATAAATATTGGTCAGTGTCTGTCAAGTGCATGATCACAGGGTGGGGATAAAAAGTGAAGTAAGACCATTGGGTCTTCCCAATCACTCCTATCCTACCACGTTCAGAATGTGTTCAGTTTCTTCATTCCTTCTTATTTATTTTATTCAAGTAGTAAAAGGATAGACCCGCACCCTAGAAAGAAATACAGCTTCACAGCCAGAGATCCACACAGGACCAGATGAGTTCCCGAATACTAGTGCATTTAAACTACAACCAAGGGATGCACATGTGGATAATCAACATGCCGTTTATAGTAGTCTTGACATAAGAATACACTAATATATTGCTGTTGCATTGATAAATGCAGATAATACATTTATGTCTTCTAGGGAGACCCTTCTGGGATTAGGATGTGAGCTTTGGTTTTGCCCCCTTCACCCCGTAGGGGCTCTGCCATTGTTCATGCCCAGCTCATTCTACAGCAGCTGTGTTTATTACCATCTCATTCTTTACTGAGGGGAAAATGCAGACATAAGGATGCTGGAATACAGGCCTGAACACAGAAGAGCATGGCCCTGTCCCAAGTTAGGGGCAGTGGAAAAGAAAGGAGTCAATACCCAGAATCATGAGTCTTTCTCCTATCTTCTTCATACATGTACTCTTCTGTGAAGGGGTGATGGGGTTAATGGCGATGATCCCTTAGCAGAAAATGGGATGGATGCAGGTCCCTGCCTGGCTATTTCAGTTTATTATAATTAGCCTGTGCTTTCAGGAACATGTTTGTGGAGATCCCAGATGAGCAAATCCATAGCCCAGGTCCTTGAAGACCCGACAATGCTGTTTGCTCTTTTGTGGTGCACAGTCAGGTCCCAGGCCACCCTCCAGGTATCATAGATACACACCGCTGGTAACAAGCAGAACTGGGAGGTGCCTGATGCCTTCCTGTAATCCTTTCACTACTTCTAGAATGTTCAAATTCATGAACTACTGATGGGAGTTAATTTGAGTGTTCAAATACAAAATCACAATCTCCTAGTGGAGAAACGTCTTCCCTGGGAGATGCGGAAACACAGCTTAGAGATGAGAAGAGCTACCCAAGAGGCAGCCTGGCTGAGCTGGAATGAGAAGCCTTTTATACTTCCATCTCCTTGTCTGACAAGCTCTTCTAGGAAATGCTGCTTCTTTAATCAGAGTTTCAGAGAACCAGCCTTGTCTTCTTCCATGGGAAGGAAATTGATGGAAATGCAGATAAGTCTGGGGACCATTCCCATTCAAAAACACTAAACTCATTTTAGTCATTTCAAGCCACTGACCTGAGCCTCCTAATGCAGCTGGCTCACTCTACATGGTATTATTGATGGATCTGAAGTCTTGACATGCACCGCGTCAGTGCACAGAGCGGCTCCTCAGTGCTTATCCTGGTTACGCTGACACGGAACCTCTGACCCCTGACCCCACTTCTCATTCTCTCAAACCCATTAGCATGGGTCGTCATTTGATATAGTTCTCTCTTGTCTTTCTAGAGCTCAAGCACTATTTACATGAGTCTTGGTGACTTCACATCCTTAGGGTGACATCAGAGTCTTATTGTGACACTGTATTAATTATGTTTAAACAGAGCTATTAGTGAATTTGGGCAAAAATTCACATCTTGTTTTTTGTTATTTGTTTTTTGTTTTTAAGTAGAGGTGGCTATTTGGGTTTTATGCTGCTTTTTACCTACTGTCAATGACTGGAGATCCTAAGAGCTTCCTGTGTGGGAAGAGACTTAAAATTATAAGTGAGATTCTAGATAGACCAAGAATCTCAAAACCACACATGGACTCCCTGTTGATGTAGAAATCCTTTTGTCCTCTCTTGGCCTCAGTATTCTGATATATACATCAGGCTCAGAATTGAACATCTCTGTGTGTGTGTGTGTGTGTGTGTGTGTGTGTGTGTGTGTGTGGTATTGGGGATCGAACCCAGGGTCTCTGAGCTACAGCCCCAGCCCTATTTTATTTTTATTTTGAAACAGAGTCTCACTAGGTTGATGAGAGTCTCACTACTTGCTGAGGCTGTCCTCGAGCCTACGACCCTCCTGTCTCAGCCTCCCACAAGCATGTGCCACTACTCCTGGCTTAGAATTGCACATCTTGTTGGGGTTATTGTAGTGAGTCATGGGATCATGCAAGAGTACTGGTGAGGGGCTGTCTGTCACCCTTTCTAGTCTTCGCCGAGAACCCCATGTGTGTTGGGACAGTCTGAAGAAAGTTATAGGACACTTCTTCCTTACCCTCCGGTACAGGTCAGCTCTGATCTCTTCTTCAAGGGATTCTATATTGGCCAGTTCACTCAACATCCCCACTGCAGATGAGAGGTGAACACGAAGAAGAAACTGACTTGTTCAAGGTCACCTTGCACAGAATTGGGGTACCTGAGCTTTAGTCTTACCTGGGATGCCATCTAGCCCCAGCTCCTCTGAAAAAGTGATCTTCCCGCCATGACAGAAAAATCATTCCATTCCCTAATTTCAATCCCTTCATTAGGTTCTATTTGCCATGAGAATAAATTCCAGGATGTTCACCATGTTCTGCAATGAGTGGTCCACACCACTGCCCCACCCTGCCCATTTCTCCCACTGTTTGTCTCCAACCCTGACCCCAAAGCATTTCAGAAGCAGGGGACTTCATTTGATTCCTCCTACCTGCCTTCTTTTTTTTCCCCCTGGCCTCAGGGTCTTTGCATATACAACTCCTTCATCCTCTAATGTTCTCTGCCCTGGGTCCTTGCAAAACTGCATATTTTTCCTAGTGTAGTTCTCAGCTTAAATGTCACTTGTTTGGAGACTTTCTCTGAGCACATCACGTAAAGCGAGTCTGCTGTGGTATTTTTCTGTCCAGTTTTTGGTTTGTTGTTGCCTTCGGGGCAATCACAGTTTGCAGGGTTTTGAATGATGTTTTCTTTTATTACATTTACTTGATTTATCTTATTTGGATTGTCGGTCCTTTTCAGATACAAACTATTCGAAAGTCGGGACTATATCTGTTTTATTTATGGTTGTATCCCCAGCAACAACCACAGTGACTGGGGCTTGGTAAGCACTCAATAACACTTGCTAAGTGAACACATGAATTAATAGATAAGTTACTCTCTCTCCAAGCCTCAGTTACATGGAAATGTGCTATCACACTCACTACCCTATTCACTCTTTTAAGGGGGGGATATGTCATTCTTTCCTTCCTTCTTTTCCCCCTGTGGTACTAAGGATTGAATCCAGAGGGATTCTACCTCTGAGCTATATCTCAGGCCCTTTTTTGTTTGGTTTTGTTTTGAAATAGGGTCTCACTAGATTGCTGAGAGTCTCCCTAGTTGCTGAGACTGTCCTTGAACCTGTGATCTTCTTGTCTCAGCCTCCAAAGTGCTGGAATTACATACCTGCACTACCATACCTGGCTGCGATTCTTCCCTTGTGTGATAGGTTCCTTCTTGTCTTTTTTTTTGTGTGTGTGTGGTATTGGGGATTGAACCCAGGGGCATTCTACCTCTGAGCTACATCCCCAGCCCTATTTTATTCTTTATTTTCAAACAGGGTCTCACTAAGTTGCAGAAGGACTCACTAAATAGCTGAGGCTGGTCGTGAACCTGCGATCCTCCTGTCTCAGCCTCCTGTCACCGTGATGAGAACAAAAATTTGGAAGTCCAAAGATCTGAGTTCTAGACTCAGATGTGCCTCTCGCTCACAATGTGACCCAGGAAAAGTTAGATGCCTAGAGGATCTCAGCTTCTTCTATTTTTGTAATGAAGAAATTGGAAAAGATGAGTCCGTAAGATCTTTTCCACTTGGAAGATTATCTGACTTATCACGTGTGTTTATCTCTTGTCAATTAACCTAGGCAGCCTCATAATGTAGCTACTTTTAAAATAGCGATGACCATCTGGATTCATGTTTGGGGTATATTCACTAAAAATAGAAGTCCCATTAATTAATTTATATTCATGCTACAGAATTTATAATCTCCGAGGAGTGACCACGCTTCAAAACGCCTTGCCAATGAGCAGATACTCTGCCCTTGCTGTGCGCGGTGCTTCCTCCAGTGTGCTGGGAGCTGGGAGGGCCAACAGAATCAGACAGGAGCAGCGAGACTTCCTCGTGTGGGTCTCCATCTGCTAGTTTTTGTAGGTCTGCCAGAACTTTCCCAGCATGGCTTCTCCAAATTTCTCATTTCGTCTCAGATTACGCATAACTCAGCTCTGGCAGGAAGGTCTGCATTTAGAGCCAGTTTGGGAGACGGTGGAAATGTTCAATATCCAATGACAAAACAGAGGGAGTATGGACGCGTGGTTAAGAGATTGTTCTGTGGAGCTGGCGTTTGACTCTGTTGTGACCTGGAATAAGGACCTCACCATCCTAAGATCTGTGAGAGAAGCATAATAATAGCAAACAACCTGAAGTTGTTGACGGGGTTAAGTGAAATAATCATATAAAATATTCCTGGCCCATTTTTGTTATTCAATGACTACTATTTTGTTTGTTTGTAATTTTTTTTTTTTTGGTACTAAGGATTGAACCCAGGGAATTCTACCTCAGAGCTACACCCCCAGCCCTATTTTATTTTTTATTTGGAAACATGGTCTGGGTAAATTTCTGAGGGCCTTGCTAAATTACTGAGACTGGCCTTGAACATGCAATCCTCCTGTCTCAGCCTCCTGAGTACTAGGATTACAGGGATGCGCCACCACACCTTGGCTGTATTTCTTTTATAACTTGAGTACAAACTATAGAATTCTAACCTAGACTGAGAAGTGCTAGTTTGATTAGCTCTATCCAATATATTGACCTCCTGTGCTGTTATTTGCAACATTGATGTTTGGACTGTGGTCTTCGAAGTGCACTGTGTATGTGGTGGCACGTGCCTGTAATCTTAGTACTTGGGAGGCTGAGATGGGAGGATCGCAGGATTGAGGACAGCCTTAGCAAGTAGTGAGACTATCATCAACCTTGTTTCAAAAAATAAAATTAAAATCAGGCTGAGAGTGTAACTCAGAGGTAGAATGCCCCTGGATTCAAGTCCCAGTACCACACGAAAAATAAATAAATAAAAATAAAGTGCTCTGACAGTCTCAAAGGAAATAGACTAAGATACATTTGGCATTCTAAAAGGATAATTCTGTAGATGCCTTAGTTTTTGCAATCCATCTACAAACTCTTGCATGTTAAACATAACAAATTATGTAAAATAGCTGTGGTTTTCTCAGAACCAGAAAGTATGTGCAAAAAACTGAAGCAGGTGACATTTATAGGGGCTCCAGGTTTCCTCAGTGTCTCTCTCTCTCCTGAGATGTCTCCTGCACATCCTGGGTCTTTTTCATGTGCTGTTTCCCTTCCCCTGGTTATCTAACTCTCTGAATTATATGCCTTATCTGTAACTGTAAAATGAAGGCTCTTGTTTCCTCTTAAATAAATTTCACGCTCTGAGAAGCAGACAAGAGGTATATTTTACCCTTGTGTCATGCCTTCCAGAACCCTGATATAGTGCCATATTGGTGGGTGCTATAATCCCTCAGACTTGGCAGATCAGAGAATTAGAATGCCTCTTTCATACCAATGATATAGCCAGTTCTTTAATTTTCACATCTTTAATTGAAAAATCTTTAATTTTAAATGAAAAATCTTTAATTTTTCATCTGGCTTTAACTACTGACTAATAATAACACATCTCATGCTCAACAATTCCTGGAGTCTCTCTCTCAGAGTGTAGAGTAAATGATCTTAGATTTCCAATCTCTAACCTTCTCATTTTACAGATGGAGAAATAAAGGCACTGGGAGATGATATGACTTGTTTTTATATCCTCACATCTAATAAATGATGAAGCTTTTTGTAACAATATGTGAAATATTATTACATGATAACATTCATTAGAGCCTGTTTTTTTGTTATTTGTTTTTGTTATTTTTAATAAGAGGCTCATATTAAATCTGCATTTCTTTAGGATAAGGAGCATGCTAAATTGGTAGTTAATACTTTATTCTGATTAGTTGAGACTCAGTCCTTACTGAGGTCAGAATAAGGCCTAGATAATTTCCTGGGGCAGAAGACAGATTAGAAAGGAAGAGAGGAGGTTGGGGGTGGGGTAGTGCAGATGGTAGTGGAGAACTAACACTGGATTTGTTGGTGACTCTGATAGTAGTGGTTTCTAGGTAATGATGAGGAAGAAAACTTGCCCAAAATGCAAAAAAACAAACAGCAAAAAGCAAACAAACAAAAAGCAAAAAAACAAACAGCAAAAAGCAAACAGGAAACAAAGAAGTGAAAAGATGCTAATATTTCATGGAGTTTTTTCTGTGAGAGGAAGTAGAGAAATGTAATAGCTACAGAGAGACATGAGGGCAATGGTTGGATTTTCAAAATAGGTGAATGGTAGCCTATTTGTGTGCTGTTGAGAATGATCCAATATTTACAGGAAAATTGATGATGAGGAGAAAAACTTGTGGATTATGGTAGCAAAGTCTTGGGTCAGTAATATTTGTTGGGACCCAATGTACAAACAGAGGGCGTGGCTTCATGTGGTCGGAAAGACAGAGCTTATTGGCAGACAGCTTGATGGAGTCTGATGGTGGAAGGACATGATAGTTCTCTTTGGGTTGCTTTGATTTTTCTTAATGAGATAAAAAGTCAGTCAGGAGCCAAGAGTCAGAAGCGGAGAAAGTGTTGGAGATTCCAGAGGATAGGATGAAGCATGGATGCCCATCTCAGAGGATGGAAGAGGGAATTATTTAGGGCAACATAGTAAAGTTGCTCCATAGTACCAAGGTGTACTTGAGTTTTATAGGAGGAAATTTTAAAAGAGACAAATTAGCCTTCTTCTGCTGTATACATGTGGCTGCAAAATGAATGGCAGATTTAGGTAATCTAGAGTTGGGGTTTCGGCAAATAGGAGTGATTGTAGAGATTGACCATGGAGTCTGAGAAGAAGGAAGGAACTGAAGACACAAGGCAGGTAATAAACCATGAAATGTGATGGGCCTGGGAGATGGAGGCCTTGGTGTGTGTGTAGAGGAGAGGAAGGAGACTCTGAAGTTAACAGAACTGTGAAAGTAGGAGCAGATGTTTGGAAAGGGTTCCAGAACGTTTCAGTTATTAGTAACAACAGTCTGTAGTGTATGGCCAGGGTAGTGTGTGACTGAGATGGGTATACCTCCTAAAGATACAGATGGGTATACCTCCTGGAGATATGGATGGGTCTACCTCCTGGAGATATGGATGTGTATAGCTCCCGGAGATAGAGATGGGTATACCTCCTGGAGATAGAGATGGGGTATGCCTCCTGGAGATATAGATGGGTATACCTCCTGGAGATACAGATGGGTATACCTCCTGGAGATAGAGATGGGTATACCTCCTGGAGATACAGATGGGTATACCTCCTGGAGATACAGATGGGTATACCTCCTGGAGATATAGAGGGGTATACCTCCTGGAGATAGATATGGGTATACCTTCTAGAGATACAGATGGGTATACCTCCTGGAGATACAGATGGGTATACCTCCTGGAGATATAGATGGGGTATACCTCCTGGAGATGAGGTAGTTAAGGGTTGCAAAGTCAGGTAGAGCCCATGATATGGGTATGGAAAATGCCAACACAGTACAGAGTAAAGGAGGTGGAAAGTAGTGAGAGAGGTGAAGGGTTGAGTGGTGATGAAGAAGAAAGGAGACTTAGTGAACTTGAGCCTTAAGTCTTCAATGATCGGGAAGCCAATGAGGGTGATAAATGACTCAGTGAGGTGGGATAATGGTTGACAGAGACTAATAGGGTGCTTCAATAGAGGCAGGGATTTTGAAAGAAGGAAGAGGAAATAATGATATAAATAAATGCGAGGGGGAAGTAGAACATCTGGCTTCACCTCCAGCCTCGTGCGACATGGAGGGAAGTTAGGGGCAGTGAAACAGAAAGGAATCCATGAACTTTCCACCTATCTTCCTCATGTGTGTGCTCTTCAATAAAGGGGTGCTGGGTTAATGGAGATGAGCCCTTGGCAGCAGGCGGTGTGGATTTTCCCTCAGTTGAGAGACCTTCTGGGGAGCAGTTTCTATGGGAAGAACAGGATTTTATAATGGAGAAGATAAAAAGAAGTTTGATAAAATGGGGATTTTTTTAAAGAAGACCATAAGTTCTAGAGCACCCACAAATATTCCCACAACAAGTTGAATGGGGGTGTTTAGTATTAGCTTTGAGATCACAGAGGATGTGCAAAGCTTCTCTGGGTAAAGATGGGTGATCTGGGCCATGCTTCCCAATCCTTAATGTATAGGCAGATCCCTTTGGTATCCTGTGAACATTCAGATTCAGTAGCTCTTTTTTTTTTTAATTGCAAAAAAAGAATTTTACTCTATTATTTCTTTTTTATATTTTTATTTTTTATTTTTTTATTTATATCCATTTACTGGTGCATTGTAATTATACATTTGATAGGTGTCAGGTTAGAAGAATCATACATGCACACATTGCCCATTTAGCCCTCCCTCGAATCCCACCCCATTCCCTCCCCGTTCCCTCCCTTTAGTGCTTTGCACAGTGATTTGAGTTTTATAAGTTTGGATATATACCTCATGCACTTTAGTGTGTTTCCCTCCACCCCCCTCCCAACTCCCTCAGTTAGGTCATCTTCAGTTACAAAACTATGGGATATGTACACAATGGAATTTTATGCAGCCATAAAGAAGGACAAAATTACATTAGTAGGTCTTCTATGTGTTGTGTGAGGAGGCTGAGATTCTGTCTAAGGTGACAAACTCCCAGGAAACGCTGATGCAGCAGATTAGTGGATTATACTCTGAAGAGCAAAGTTTTATAGGCTTGGAGTAGTATGAGCATTGTCATTGTCCTGGGGAGGGAGAGGATGCCAAAGGTACATTTAAACAAGATATTTAGAGGGAAATTCACCAAGTGATGTGTGCATGTATGTTTGCATCACTTTGCATTTCGCTATGATGTATAATTACAATGCACCAATAATATAGATTGATCGATCGATCAATTATATATTGATCGATCGATTATATTACATAATCGATCAATCAACATATATATCGATCAATAATTATATAATATATTGATCATTATATTATATAATGTCTATCAATAGATAGACATTACTTAGAGCTTAGAGCTCTGGTCCCTCCTTCAGTCTAGGAATACTTACCTGTTGCCAATATTTTGGGAAGATTAATATTTACTCCTCATCTTTCCTTTTCTGAATCAAATGCATGTGCATTTAACATATTAGGTATGCACACATTATCCCAACAGGATCATTTGCTTTTAGAACTAGAAATGTGGTAAAGTGTGGAACATTATTGGATCTAATTTCAATTCCCATGCTATCAGAAGTTAGGTATGGAAAACAGTGGAAAAATCACTTCCTTTCTGATCATTTTTCTATGTGAGGTGGGGACACTCATGCCTGGCTGCCAGTGTTATGAGATTCAAATGTAAAAATGTCTTGAGACTGAGACAAGAGGATCACAGGTTTGAGACCAGTCTAAGCAACTTAGCAAGGCACTCAGCAACTTAGTGAGACTCTGTTTCAAAATAAAAAAATAAAAATATGGCTGGGAACGTAGCTCAAGGGTAGAATGCTCCTGGGTTCAAACTCCTGTACTGCAAAAAAGGAAAAAGAAAAAACAAAAACAAATATAAAAATGTCTTGTAAACTCAAAAACAATATGATATTTCTTTGGCATACACCAGCATGGCATACTGACTGGTGCTTGGTCTGATGGATTAGTGACCATGCCATGTCAGTCATTAAAAATTTTAATATATAATCCCTGAATATTATGTGTCATAAATGCTGTTATTTCTTCTGTGTCTTTAGGAAGTTCCCCCGGAAAATTTTTCATGAAATAAATGTTCAGTTAAAGAGTTGGCATTTCAAGGTGAGTAGCATAAATGGACACTTGTAGCAGGGCACATTGGGTGAAAAGTGAAAGTAATTTCAAAAGCCTGTGAATGAGTTCTTTCTGTTGATTTTTACCAGGAAGTGCTAAGTTGTCGATTCTTGTCCCCCACAACAAATCTTAAAGTGACCTTACTCTCATTTCTTACTTCTGTGTCCTCTGGAGATTATACCTTTCATATTGTTGTTGATTGGTGGCTGAGTCATGCAGGTGAACTCAGCCCAGGGAAGACTGTTAGGCTATGATTCACCTCTCCCCTATGCTTTGTTCCAGAACAGATCTCTCTGTTCCAACATACGTTATGGGGAACTTGGGTCAAAACTTCCTCAGAGACTTCTTAGATGGGTTCCTGTATGAGGAAATATATTTATGAACACAGTTTGTTCTCTGACCATGAAAAATATTTCTTTTTTTTCTTGAAGAGCTTGCTTTAGCAAGGATTGATTTTTCCCAGGACTCTGGAATTGAGATGGAAAAGCCTGGATTTTGGAGATAAAGTTATAGCTTTACCTCTTATTAGCTATGAAATCTTAACCAAGTTGCTTAATCTTGGTAATCCTCAGGTTTCTCATCTGTAGGATTAGGATAATCACAGTATCTTCTCCATAGGACCGTTGAAAGAATGAGACAATGTGTATGAAGTAGCTAAGTGTTAGTCTATAATAAGTGCAGTTATTGTTATTGTACCTGTATAAAATGTGGGTAAAGGACTTGTGCCCAGAATTTATAAATAAGTATCTAAATTCAACAGTAAAGAGATGGCAAAAGATTAGGACAGATAACTTCATAAAGCAAAGAATGTAGACAGAAAGTCAGCATATAAAAAGATGTTCAGCACCAGTACCGGTTAGGGAAAAGCGAATCAAAACCGCAGAGACACGACTCCACAGACACCGGAATGGCTAAAATCCCACCACCCATCCACATACCAAGTGCTGGTGAGGATGTGGTGTAACTAGGGCTCTCATGTGGCTGGTGGGAGTGCAAGATTGTAAAATAACTTTACAAAAGAGATTGTCAGTTTCTTTAAGAGCTACACAAACCACTTCCACATGTTCCAGCCATGCCTCGCCTAGGTATTTACCCAAGGGAAATAAAGTGTCTAGCCATACAATGCTTTATATGGAGAGCTTCACATCTTCATTTCTAATAGCCCCAAACTATAAACAGTCTAAATTTCCATAACATTGACTGGATAAACAAATTGTGGTGCGTCCATATATCAAGACTGCTCAGCAATAAAAAGAAATGAATTATTGATACATCAGTAAGAATGCACCTGGAACTAATTATGTTGACTGAAAGAACTCAACCCAGGCAGAAATGGTGTACTTATTGTATGATTCTGTTTATATATAATTGTAGGAAATGCAAAATCTAGTGACAGAGAGCAGATCAGTGGCCACTTGGGGATGGGCAGGAAGGAAGACAGGGAAGGAGGATTACCAAGAGACACGGGTAAGTTTTCAGGGGAACGGATATGTTCATTATCTCGAGTGTATATATTCGTGTGTCAAAATTTATCCAGTTGTACACTAACCATGTGGAACTTATTGTATGCCAATTATACCTCAATGAAGCTATTAAGGAAAAAGAAGGAACATATGGTACTTCCCATCTCCCTTTGCTTTCCCTATGTTTCTAAACTCTACAATATAACTCCATCTTTATTAATCTTGTCCGTTACTTAAACTTGTACTCCTTTGAGACTTTTGTTCATCTCTTCTCCTCTAAAGCCAGATGGCTCCTGCCTTCTTGCCTTTATGTTCATATGATTTTCCCCTCTGTAGAAGGTCTACCCCTTATTATCTCAATAATTCCTTTTTAGAGACCACCCAAAATCTTTTACTTGTACAGTGAGCATGTATTCATTGGGTGCCTGTGATGGAGCAGATGGTAATCTAGGAGCTAGGCATCTATCAGTGATCAAGACAACCAGGGTTCCTGTTCTCCTGAGGCAGAGACACAAGTCTATCTTTGTACACGTGTATGTCCATTTGTTATTTTTGATTACTCAGCCTAGAGAGCAGTTCTCCATTGGGGATCATTGGTGGGAAGCGGGACCCTTTTTCCCTAAAGATGATTAATTAGGGCAGATAATTCTCTTCCTGCTCCCTGGGTACAAGCGTCTGACCTAGAATTGCTAGTTCACTGCTCCTGCCATGGACTTGGAAATTGTGATAAAGCAGAGACACGGGTGCAGTGGGGCAATGTGGACAGTGGAGGTGGCGACAGTATTGGCAGATAGCAGCAGAATAAGTGCCCACGAGTGTTCTAAAGAGACCATGCCTGTGGGGAATTGTGGCTCTGGACAATTTTCAGACTCTTGCTCTCCATTCTCTAGATAGCCGCCCAGTAACCTTCTCACTAACTCCCTTTCTTTTCTCTTTCTTTTAGGCAGGTGCATTTCTATTGTTTACCCCAAGACCCTTGACTATTCTAGTGGCGTAGGAATCCCACTGGGTGTCATAGGAAAATTATTAACCCCTGGAGGAAATGATCCAGCTTCTCTCTGACCTCCTTTTCATTTTCCATCTTACTTTTTTAAAAACTAGATTTCAACAGTTAATGTTTAAATGTGTCCAAATTTGGAACCTGAACTTACATCTTTTTCATAAACTTTTGAATAAGGTAGAGAACATATTCTTAAGTGGGAATTACCCCATTCTTGTTCCCCCTGTACTTCTCCATTCACATCCTGGAAAAAAAAGTTCTTGGAATTGGTGTTTACTATTAGGCCCACCTTTCCTCGTATTATGATGGTAATATTTGAGGCTAGTGTTCAGTGGCACAGGCAGTAGTGGTTGCTAAATAGACAAAGGGCCCTTTTTGCTCTGAGATTTGTTAGGCTCCAGTAGCCAGGAAAGATTAAAGAGCACATGTAGTCAAGATCAACTTATTAGAATCATCGAGTCTGGGGGCCAAACCCCCAACTTGTAACAAAGGGTCACTTTCCTTTTCACTTGCTTGTCTATGCCCCACTCCCTTTGTAGATATGGATCATTATTGGGGTTGCTCTGGCGGACGCTACTTGCTCCGTAGTCCTGCCACGGACAGTTGCTGCTTTAAGCAGCTCCCTAATAACTATTCTGTGGTTCCTGCCACCGAAGGTCGCTGTACCAGGCAGCTTTCTGATCAATAGTCTTCTCGCACGGTACTGACACAAAGTCTGATATAATAATTTGGAATTTAATAATTGGGGGGGTCGGGGAGGAGATCCAAGATGACAAATTCTCCTGCCTTGGGTAGTCAAGTCCTTTCTTATATAGAGGTTCAACAAAGCAAATGGGAAGATCACAAGTTAAGACCAGGGAGTGGCAAGCACAAGTTAAGACCAGAGAGTGGCAAGGTGAATGTTTCAGGGAGAGTAGGAGGTCATCAATGTCCAGTTTTCAGTCCCATCTGGTCCAAGGAAGCTTGTCTGTGTGCAGACAATTTCCATTTAGCATGTACTGTGTACATGGTTAAGCCAGTCCAAAATGGTGACCTTATTGCGTGGGCTAAGATGATCCCCAACGGATCATTTATCTGTCTATATCTCAGGGACTTATACAAAGGCCTGGCTGGTCTGAGGCACAAAGTAATAAACAACAGTGCCCCAGTCTCCCCACATTACTGTCATAAAACAGAGAATGCTTGGAAATATACGGGGGGGGACACTTAACGTAAACTTGGAGGATTGAAGATGATTTCTTAGAGGAAGGGCAAGGATATGAATGATATGAAGAAGTTTGGTAGGAAAAGTTGTATTGTGTTGGAGGGCTGGAGGAGGAAGGAGTTCAAGGAAGGGAAGAAACAAAAACTAAACCCATCAATTCCTGACTTGGTTGTGAAACCAAGACTAGTTTAGAAACTCAAGATCACTTGACACCTACTTGGGGCTCTTGCATTTAAAGTTTAACATAACTTTTAGTGTCATTACTGATCTTCCTTCATCATTGGAGACCTACTCTCATTATTCTTTTTTTTTTTTTTTTTTTTTGCGGTACCGGGGATTGAACGC
Organism: Glis glis; assembly: GCA_004027185.1. Classification (NCBI taxonomy): domain Eukaryota; kingdom Metazoa; phylum Chordata; class Mammalia; order Rodentia; family Gliridae; genus Glis; species Glis glis. The sequence goes on along the minus strand of PVJS01002363.1, from coordinate 49,460 downwards.
AAGGGCGTTCTACCTCCGTGCTACGCTCCTGGCCCTATTTTTTTATACTTTATTTTGAAACTGGGTCTCACGAAGTTGCAGAGGGCCTCACTAGGTAGAGAGAGAGAGAGAGACAGGGAGATAGAGATAGAGATAGAGATAGGGAGAGAGAGAGAGCTGAGGCTGGCCGCGAACCCGGATCCTCCGGTCTCCGCCTCCCAAAGTACTGGGATTACAAGCGTGCACCACCATGCCCGGCCTTCTCTCATTATTCTTAAATGGTCTCATGTATTCATTCTTAGTTCATTGCCACTTTTTTGTGTTTTGTTTGGTTTTATTTTTGGTACTAGGGATTGAACTCAGGGGCATTCTACCTCCAAGCTACACCTCCAGCCCTATTTTGTTTTTTATTTTGAAATACAGGGTCTCACTAAGTTCCTGAGGCTAACCTCAAACCTGTGAACCTCCTGTCTTAGCCTCCCAAGTACTATATTACAGGCATGCACCACAATGCCCAGCCATTACCGCTTTCTGATAGACAGGGTGACCTAAGGATTATAAGTGCCTGAGTTCTGAAGCAAGAGTGTCTGGACTTAAGTCCCACCTATGTCACTTTCTAGTTTACTTAAATTCTCATAGTTCTAGCTTTCTGGGCATAATAGTGTCTACCTTATAGAGTTGTTCTGAAGGTCAGTGAGGTGATCCCCAAAAAAAAGGGCTCGGTGATCGCCTAGTAGAGATACTCAAACTAGGTAACTTTCCTGTGATTCTGGCTTACTAAAATGGCTGGATACACACACACACACACACACACACACACACACACACATACACACACACGCACATACACAATCACTGCAGCCAAATGTGGCCAACTAGTGTTTACTAAGAAGCAGTAGCAGTAGTAACAGAGAACCTTGGAGAGGGACAGGATCACCAAGGAAAGTGCCTGTGTGTGGAAGACATTATACAGATCAAAAGAGCAGGCTTTGAGAGGGCCATTCAGATGAGACCCAACTGCACACGGTTCAGAACCCCAGAACAAGAGGCAAATCAGGAATTGAGGCAGAGAGAATTCAACCAAGACACAGGTAGGTAAAGTAAACCCCCAGAGAGCATCGTCTGCGGGGCAGTAAGCAATGCTAACCGGGGTCCTCGTTATGCAGATGGGAGAGCTAGACTCAAGTGACATCAGTTTGAATATAAAATGACAATGTAATTCAGAGATCAGTACTGTCACCCACTGAGGAGAAACATAGGGAATATCCAATGGAAACTGAAGTGAATATTGTGAGACCCACAGGAGCAGGGGGGAGATGACTCCTGTGGTTAAGAAAGGTAGGAGAGTTGCGTTGGACCAAGATGCATAGAAAGCACAACTTTGCAAATTTGTCTTTCTTTTTTGCTGTAGGTTCATTCTTGTCTTAAAACTTGTGATCTGATAGAAATGTAGATAAAGAGTGACTATAACAATTTTATTCATTCTCTGAAAATATAGTAACTATGTTGTTCATTTAAAGAAAATGAAATTCTGACATACATCTATAATCTCACTACTGGGAAGACTGCAGGTTCAAAGCCAGCCTGGGCAACTTAGTGAGACCCTGTTTCAAAATAAAATAGGGGAGGGGGTGTATCTCAGAGGTAGCAATTCTAAGTGGTAAAAGTAAAATAAAATATGTAAGGGACCCGTACTTAGAGCCATTGTGCCAGGGTGTCACTTTTAAAGCCATCACGTAAAACATTCAGGGCTTAAGAAATGTAAGAATAATGGGGAAAAAAATCACTGTCCCTTTTAATGAGCAGAGAGCCAGAGAGAACCCTCTGTCAGCATGCTAATTACCTCCTTGGCCTGGGGACTGACTGGCGGTATGGTCCCAGCATGCCTAATGACACATCTGAGTCGCAGTGCAGAGCCCTGTCAGTGTTAAGGGTGCAGGCAGGGGCCCTGGGGTGAAGCAGGCGGAGTGCTGAATGCAGCAGGCTTTGGTTACAATGATAGACTTCTCTGTTTGCTAGACCCTTGCTAGTGTCCCAGCCTTGGAATCTCTCTATGTCTAAGCTTCTGCTGGAAGACTGGAGAGCAGCAGAGAAGAGTAGGAAGGAAACTAGCCCTGGCCTGGAGGAGAGTACCATCGGAAACAATCAGCAGTACCAGGGTAGACCAGATCCGGAAGTTCAACACCTTCTGAATTGCTCAAAGACATTGCATCCTCTGGGCTCCCCTGATGGCCCCTGGTCCTGCCTTGGATGCCCTCTCTTCTGCTCCCTACCTCCATCCTCTCATTCCCTTCCCCATGCTTTCCAGGCACCCCAGAACATCAGGCACTTGAGAGATCACAAGATGAGCAAGGCTCAGTTCCTGCCACTGAGGAGCACTGCACTGGGAGTTAGAGCAGCAGTGTGGAATGATCTAGATAATGTCAAACAAACCTCTTTACTTCTTGGATTCTAGCTTGAAAACCCAGGCACTAGAGATTTTGTTTATGTTTTCTTAGCTCTCAAGTTTACTAGTGTATACATATTGTCACTTATAATGGGCTAGACATTCAGAGAAGACTGTCATTTAATTCTCATGAAAATAAAACAGGTGAGTTCTATTATGATTGCTTTCATTTTTATAGATGAGAGAACTATTCTCATCTATAAAGAAATTGCAGGTTGTAGCTCAGAGAATGCAGAATGTTACTCACAGTAAATGGAAGAATTAGAATTTGAACTAAGGTGGTCTGACTCCATAGATGGGCCATCTATTATATTGCCTTTTTTGAAGCCATGGGGTTTTACAGCAGGCATGGCTGGCACCAGCTGAAATTGCAGAGGTGCATGGGCTCTGTTGTCAGAAACATCTGTGTTTAAATGATCACTCCATCCCTTTCTAACTGAGCATCTTTGGGCAAATTACTTAACCCTTCTATGCTCTGATATCAGAGGATCAGTAGGTCAATAAAAATTTTGACCTAGAAGTCATTGCATTGCTACACTTTGCTTTACAACTCAATAACTCATTGATTCTCTGACCCGTAGAACTTTTCCACCATTCCTGTTTCAGTGACACAGTGCTTGTAATGTCATGTTTTCAAGTAAAGAATCAACCTTCTAGTAAGGTCTTCTCATTAATAATAAAAATATTGGCAAGGAGCAAAATATTGTAGTGTGCCAGCCAGGATATGTAAAACTAGCTGCCCATCACCTCACTAATTATTCACAGAAAACATCTGAGGAATATATTTGCAGCAGCATACATACAATATAGATTCCCATTTTACTTGTGGGAAAGTGAGAGTCAGAGACTCGGCTAAGATTATGCAGGTTGTATCTGGTGGGACTGTGAATTGATACAGGTCTCTCTGTTTCTGGAATTATACTCCTAACCATTCTGCCTCTGTCACCAATAGATATAACTAAAATAATTAGGATAGAGTTATTTTATAAATGTAGATTCGTAGCCAAGTGTGGTGGTGCACGTCAGTAATCCCAGTCCTTGGGAGGCTGAGACAGGAGGATTGCAGGTTCACAGCCAGCCTCAGCAATTTAGCAAGACTCTCATCAACCTAGCAAGACCCTGTTTCAAAATAAAAAAAAGGGCTGAAGGTGTAGCTGAGAGGTAGAATGCCCCTGGTTTCAATCCCTGGTAGTCCTAAAAAATGTAGATTCATCTGTTTCTTCTATCATTTGCTCCACAAGAGGAGGAACCTGAAGAGCTTGAGGAATGTGGCCAGGTGAGAGATGTGGCCAGTTGAAAGGAGAGAGTCCAGGCTTTGAAAGACAGTTTCCTTGGGCCGGTTCCTTGTTTGACTTTACAACTCATGCTGGGCTTGCTGCTGGGAGACACAGCAGCCCTGATTCCAGTTAAAGTCATAGAGGCTTGCGCTGGAAAAGAATTTGGAGAGAGAGCTTTCAAGCTTTGTCCAAAGAAGGCATCCTCTCTCTAACAACATCAGCCGCATTTCTCTCTTCATCCGGGCTGTCGCGCCTCCTTAACCATGCAGTCACTACATCCTATAGGTGGTCTCTTTCGACACCCACCATGTCTGTATTTTCTAGTTCCTGCTGTATCTGAAGCTTTAGCTTGCCTTGATTTGTTTTTTCCTGAAGATTGACAAAGAGTGAACGTGCTCGTTTCTCCATCCTGTGGTTTTCTGTAATTTTACAGGAAGCAATTTTGAATCACATCCTCTGCCTCTCAGCCTGGCTGCCGTCTCTTAACCTGGTTACTTCGCCTACTCTTCAGATTTCAGGCCCCACGTCACTTTCCTTGGGAAACCTGCCCTTGTGACCCAGACAACGCTCTGGCTTGTCAGATCCACAGCACCATGAATTCTGTCTTCCAGCCACAGCACTAATGCTGTGAGATGTTAAATATTCCCACGAGGTAGGGTATCCACTAAGGGCCGGAGCTTGTGTGAGCGGTTCACATCTGTAAACCAGGCTCCGTGTTTGTGCATCCCATCGCACACTTTTATGACCTGTCTCCAGGGTACTAGCTACTGTACTAATGCACAGGATAGACTCAGTCCCTCACCTCATAAAACTTATAGTCTAGTCGAGGTTTTCATCATCTCCCCTCCCTTAGAGCCTAGTGGAGTCTGTCATCTTTCTGTTTCTCAACTTCTCTCTCTCAGAGCAATGGGCAATGAAAGCGTTTGGCTGCATGACTCCTCTGCGTGGTGCTTTTCTAAATGCACATTGATTCATGGTGATAGTTCAGACGTTGTGTTCTCTGTCTTGATTTAGTTTATGAACATCCCTCCTCTTCACTTTGCATATTAAAAAAAGAAACTGAGGCTGGGTGGCTGAATTGACAGCTGTGCAGATGGACTAAATCAATGACAGCATGAGAGTAGATAGGGATCCATTCATTCATTCATTCATTCATTTATTCATTCCTTTTTCTTAGCTCTTGCTTCCTTTGCAATTCTGCCTCCACTCGTCTTAGCCTTTGGGATAATGACATCTTTGGCCCTAGTGGAGGCCTGGGGTTTGAGGTCAGACCACCTTGAGCTCAGGAGTCCCCAAGCCACTTAGTAGCTGTGTGATCTTGGGCTAAGCAGTTAAATTCTCCAATTCTTAAGTTTTTGGGAGAAATGTCAATTCCTATTTCATAGGTTTATTTTAAAAAGAAGGTTACATGGGGAGTAGTGGTAGTAGTAATAGAAGCAGTTCCACCACTAGGTCCACCAACAGCACCTGATGGTTATGTGACACTTAGGAACCAGGCGCTGTTCTGAGGACTTTGCATATACTGTTTCATTTAATCCCGCCTATGAGAGAGGTCTCCATCAACACTCACTGCTATCATCCAAGACAACTGACCACACAACTTAGAGGAAGGAAAATTTGTTGGCTCACAGTGTTTTGGAGGTCACAGTTTTTTGGAGTTTTTTGTCTGGCCGGGTTATATCTATGGAGCTCAGAGCATGGTGGTAGGAGGCAGAGAGAGGGAGAGCAAGGTTCTGCTCTCGCATCATGGAGGCTGGAACCAAGAGAGAGCAAGCAAGGGGATTCAAAGACAAAAGCACAGTCCCCAAGGCCACACCCCCAGGGACCCACCTTCGCCAACCATACCCTGCCTGCCCAGGTTACTGCCCAGTAAATCCATTACAGTGGACTTACCCATTGATGTGATTACAACCCTCATGACTTAATTTCAACTCTGAACATTAATACATGAGCTTTTCAGGGGGCAGTCTATGTTTAATCAAATATCCTATTTTATAAATGAGGTAAAGGAGGCACACAGAGGTTAATGGAGAATTCCGATGTCTCTTGGCCGGTCAGTATAGACCAGGAGAGAAACCTCTGCCTCTGAACCTGCGTTCCATGCCCCCAGCTGTCTGTCCGGGGCTGCCTCTGGATAAAGCATGGGGAACACTCACCAGGGAGCTCAACAAAAGATGTTTTTATCTGGCTAATATAAGTCTGTGATGAGTCTGAATGGATCTGCCCCACTTTTCCTAGGGAAATCTCATCAGATACATGTTGAAGCAGGAAGCATGACTTTTATCTGTGCTTTTGCTCAAATGAGCCCTAAACCCGGGCTCCCACCTGCTCTAAGTGGTCACTTTGACAAACTAAAAGGAATGGCTCCTAAACAAAAGAGTCAGGCTCCGAGTCTAATGAGGGAAGATGAGCTGCTGATGTGAAAATATCTGCAACATAATGGAGTTGGCTCCTGATCCTTTACACAAGTGTCTGGGTTCTGAAAGCAGCAGGGTGGCTTATCTGAGTTAGCTACTTCGCGATTCCATGGCCTTTTGTTGTCCATAGCACTGCAAACCCTAACATTGAATGTTCTCTTGATGGAAGGATAACCTCACCTATGTCTGCACACCCCCCCCCACTCTGCATCTCAGTTATTTATTTTCCCCTTTATTTTGAGCTTTATTTTATCACTCTTAGCAAGCATACATCAGAAAGCACATCAACAGAACATTTTATGGTAAGTCAGTTGACTACAAAACTGAACAAGGCTACTGTGCTTACAGAAAGAGTTTCCAACAAAAGCATGCGATGCAGTCCATCAAAATGCAGTGTTTAGACTTTTTAGGTTTATAGGAAAGTGGAAAATAACAGTCCTTTGCTACTTAGCAAGAAAAAAAAACCAACTCTGAAAGGCTCGAATGGACATCAGCAATATAAGGATTTGAATAAAGAACTTCTTGGTACTGACATGACACACACTACACTTATAGTCCCACTTAGTTATTTAAAAAAAGTCACAAACAGCTGGCGTGATGGTGCATGCCTGTAACCCCAGTACTTGGGAGGTTGAGACAGGAGGATTGCAGGTTCGAGGACAGCCCTCAGAAAGTAGTAAGACTCTCATCAACCTAGCAAGACCCTGTTTCAAAATAAAAATACAATAGGGCTGGGGGTGTGGCTCAAAGGTCGAATCAATCCCCAGTACAACAAAACAATAAACACAAAAACAATAAGACAGTTATTAAGAGTGGAACAGGGAGAATTTTTCTGTGCATTCAAACCTGTCATTCTGGCTCTGTCCTGTAGAGGGGGCAAATCCCTTCCCTGCTTCCCTGTGTCCTTGCCCTTCCCCTTCCAGCCTGCTTTCTTTTTCTTTAAAGTATAGCCCAGGTGTCAAGTCATATCATTCATTCATTCATTCATTCTCTTCTTTATTATTTCAACAAATATTTATGGAAGTTCCTATGATGAGTTTGGCATCAGAGGTAGACGATGATGATGATGATGATGATGATAATAATAATAATAATAATAATAAACAACTGAATATAGCCCTGGCCTTTTTGATCACAGGAATTTGGATTGTAGGTTCAAGGGGAAGACTTCAAAGAGCTTTATGTGAGGACTATGGTCAGATATGCATTTTGATATCACTCTGGTTGTAATTGGGCCAATAGACTGGAGCGGACAAGAACAGATACCATTATAGAAATAGGCAAGAAACAGCCTGTCCTTCAGTTTCACATTTTCTCTTTGTTTCCTGAGCCCTACCCCCACCCCTGACATCTTAAGATTTCTTCCTGCAGTCCAGTAAACTTAACACCCCTTTCATCTTACCTGGTTAACTGATGAGCTCCCTGCTGAGGATCCACATGTCACACTGACCCACCACACCCAGCATCGATCCTGCCACATGGCGGCTAGTGCTCACCACAAGGTCTTATTCTTAGAATTTCAGCATCAAAAGGACCTTTGGAAGAAATCCAGTCTAATCACTTTGTTTTGCAGAGCTGAGAGAGGTCAGGCAGTTTTTGCAAAATACACATTAAATTAGTGTTGGAGATTATATTTACTATTAGCATTCTGTGTCCAACTCCAGTGTATGAATGATTCAAAGAACTACCAAATAATGGGTTTTCCCCTCTTGTTTACAATTGGAATCTCATTGTGAAACAGGAGAGGGGCCAGAGGTTTGGGAAGAAAGAATAGAAAGGTAAGGTTTGGAGTTAAAAAAAAATGGAGTTTAAATCCTCACCTTCTCTTTATACAAGAGCTGGGGGGAAACATAACATTTCTAGAATGGCCAGATCATAGTTGGGGACAAGGAGCAGAGACTATGTGACCCCCCAAAGGGGAAGTCTGGGGAGGACCCACTGGACATGGTAGTGACAGGGAAAAGTTTCCTTCTTGTCCTTCTTTCTTACACATTTTCCTCTTTCTCTTTCCTTTAGATCCTTTCATACACATAGTTTCTTTATTCCAGAAACATTTTCTTTCATGGTCATCTTTTAATTCATGTACCATTAAACAGACTTAGAAACATGGATGTCACTGAATTCCACATCAAACATTTGGGTTTGAGACCCAGCTCTCCTGACATGTAAGATCTTGGGCAGATATCCAGGTCTTTCTGAGGATTAGTTTACTCATGCCTGAAACCTCTAAAATAATCCAGAAAGTTAAAATCTGCAGGCACAGACATTGCCAGGCGTGTGTGCTGTCTGTCAGGGATTTTCTAAGCTTGGCTTACAGGCTAGCTGCACCCACATGACTTGCAGGTGCTCCACAGAGATGCATGTTCCTGGGCCCTTGTCTACACCTTTGGGTTGTGAATCTCTGACAGAAGGATCTCAGAGTTGACCTTTTCCCGAGTGATGTGTACTTAAGAACCACTAAATAATTTTGGAAAGAGCTTTATTCGTTCTAAGGCATTAAGTCTTTAAGTGCAATTTTCAGAAAATTTATTTTTCCTGGTCTTGACCTCTCTTTGCTCAAAATCCCTCTAAAAAGCTACCTCTCCAGGGGCCCTTGATGGCCTCAACGAGTCTAAGGACACATGGATGAGGCCAGCGGCCACCCAGCTGGTAGCTCTGGGTCTGCTTCAGGCCTGACTCACCAGCCTTCTCAACAAACTCGATAATGCTGTTGAGTGTGCATAATAACCGGATGGGGATTCAGGAAGAAAGACACATTGCCAAAGAAAAGGAAACAGTCTCTGCAGCTAGAAAAAAGCAAAATGGAGTGAAGCTCAGCACTTCTGATAGATGTAGGACCTGTACTCTCTTGTGTAATACCTAGTTTGCTCACGTACAGACCGACTCTTACCTCTGCACCTTTGTCATCTCTTGATTGGATTTCTGGAATCCCTCAACCCTTGTCTAGTTGGCTGGCCTCCCTCATATCCGTTTGTACCTCATACTCGTTTGTGGGGGAGGAGAGCCAGGCTAAATTATTCCCTTGACCCTAGCAGGAGGCTGCTGGCTTGGCTGAGGAGGGACACGGCTCGTGTGATTGGCAGAAAGCAAGTACCCAGGTTGAGGCCACCATGCCCTGCACCAGCACTGCCTGCCCCTTTCGGGAAGAAGTGACCTCAAGATTTGCCTGAGATTGTGCTGCCTGAAAAGCTTGCGCAGGCGCAGGCAGAGAGACTCTGAAAGCCCAAGAGAGATCTGTATGGGGTCTGACAGCCTGCAGACGGGGTTGTCCTGATAAAGGCTCTGTCTTTGAGGTCTGCTTTTGCATTCTGTACTTTTTTTTTCTTCCACTGAAGAAATTAGATTTTTCTTTGAACGAGCACAAGAATAGAACAGGCAGAGCTGTAAAATAGTTTGGATTTATGGCCTATCTCAGAGGTGATTTTTTTCCCCAATTTATCTAGGCAGAAATGACTGCAGTCTCCTCCTTAGAGCGCCTTCTGAGTTTATTTTCAATTGAGACTGCGTACCTGTGAAATAGGATGCAGAATGATACTGCAGTTTCTAAAGAATAGTCTGGAAACCTAGACTGTGCCATGCGTTTAAACAAACTCAAACGTGTTTGTTACAAAACCTTCCTTAGATTCCAATTTCCCAACCACTTTACCCAAGGACTATATTAACTCTTTGTTTGGTGTGCCCCTCTTCAGATGTCTTGGCAGACATTGATGCTCCTTGTTAGGGTAAAGAGGGGGTAAGAAGGAAGAGAGGTGGAGTCCAAAGGAAGAGTAGCCATGAGGAGAATTGGATTTTAATTCTGATTCTGGTTTTCTGTTTATTTCTTTGTGATCAAACCATAACCTCTCAGGCCCTAGCATTCTCATGAATAAAATGGGAGAAAGTCAGCATTTTGGAAACAGTGTTTTCTAGAACAGAGGTAAAGTACCCAAAATTAACTGCAGGCCTGAATCAACAATTAAGATATTAATGTATCAGATATCCCCTACCCCGATTCCAGGATTATATATTTAGGAAATCTGTAATATCCCCAACACAGGGGATATTAGGTTGCAAACCAAGGGACTAGGTGGGAAAGTGGAAACCTAGGTTTTTGGACAATTTAACACATTTCCCCTCTGTGTCCCCTCTTCTCCCATCTACTCCATCAAGATTCTGTGGCTCCCATGAAATTCAAACTAAGTTTGTATGCAAATGAGCTCTCTAAGTCACATTATTTAGAGAACCATGACAGATTTCAGATACATGGAACTTTTAAATACCTTTACATTTTTTTATGAAATATTGCCGGTGATGGGTCAAGGTTGAATCGATGTGAAAACTGGAAAGTGACAAGATTTTCTCGACTACTTTCTAAGCAGAGCCAGGTCTAAAAGGGCAGGCAGGTTTCATCAGCAGGGCAAATTCTGGTCCATAGGAGTGGCTGCTGAAGGTGGTAGTGAAAAGAAATCTGAATCTTAGATAATGGTAAGAGAAGTCTGGGATCCACTAGCCATGCCTGGCATGCAGCTGGGAGTCAGGAGTGGCAGCCAAATCCACTTGTAGGCTGACCCCAGCCTGCCAAGTCCACCTTCTTAAGAGGATACGTGCACACAGGTGGAATTAGAACAGAGCTCCTGATAGATACCCTCTCTGTTATTTGTGTCTTTGGGCATGCGGATGGGTTGTCAGGCCAAAGCAAAGAAACAAACAAGCCCAGTGCAAAAGTGGTACCCGGGCAAGACATGTGCATGATGGACTCCCATGTGGTTTAGACCTTCTTCCTTTTTCATCCTAGATGTTCTTACCCCCTCTTTCTTATGTTGAACCCTTTTCCCTGATGTTTCTCTTTCATGGTCCAGTTCAGGTCCCAGCCTTTTCAAGTACCTCTTAGAGGAGCCCATAGTTTACCTGTTCTTTGTAGGTACCATGGTATCTTGCAAAGAAATATGCAACACGGTACATCATCAATAAACAGTCATTACATTAATCAGTAGATGAATCACTAGATATACGGAATAAGTAGTTTATGCTACATGTAATATAGGGAATACACGTAAATATTATAAGCAGTCTCGTAGTAAATGGGTGGTATTTATTTTCTTTGATTGAACATATTTCTAAAGGAAATTTGTAGAAAAGTGAGTAAACAGGAGGAAGTTATTACCATCTAAAAAGCTTTTTAAAATCTTGAATACTCAATAAAGTCCATAGTCAGAAAACTAACTTCATAATGAGAAATATGTAAGATTTCCCTGAGCTTCATCAGGAAATGCTGATGTCTAGAATTTGTCAGAAAGCCCACGTACCCTCAAGAAGATCAAGGCACAAACCTCTTAGCACAAAAATATGAGTGCTCAGAAAATAAGAATTGTATAGTCAGTTTTGTGTTAAAAAAAAAGACTAGAGCCAAGAAAGTTTAAAAAAAAAAGACATTTCTAGCTGAAATGGGTCAGACAACAGATTTTGTTCTCAGACTCATTATCTAATCTTGCAAAACATCACCATGTTGGCTCAGGCTGGGCCTCCGGGGGAATAATCAAACAACTCTATCTGGACCAAATGTACTGTCTCTTCCCATCCATTGAGTGAAGTAGTATGGGGGTTCTCATCCACCCACTTTGCTTCCTTTTGTTTTCCTTGGTGCTCATGTTCAATTTCCTCATCTAGAATATGACAATGATAAGAGGCACGATGTAGGAGTATGGAGAGAATTCAATGAGAGGATGCGTGTGGATGTGCTTTGCAAACGAGGGCTGCAAAGCACCGCGGAACTATTGTACTGTTATAATGGTGTCCATTTGAGTGTGGACTAAGACCAGCTTCTGCTTTGAAAACACAGACGAGAACAGGGAGAACATGGTTTAATAGATGATCTAGTCAGTGGATCAAGGGAAGAGAAAAGCTAGAGTTTAATAGATTTCCTTTTCAATGTATGTGAAGTTGATCAGCTTTTGAATTATACATTATAGTGAGATTCAAAGTGATACAAACATACATGCACATAACACTTGGTGTGTTTCCTTATGTATCCCAACCTGCTCCTCCTTCCTCCCTCCACATACACGTTGGTGAGATCGGTAGTGATACCTTCATGTATGGACATAAGCTTATTTGAACTGTTCCCTTTCTCAATCTTCTTTCTTTCCCTCACCAATGCCCACCTCAACCCCCTTCCACTATTCTACTGGTTTCTCTCATTTGACTGAAGTCTCTTTTGTTTCTTATTTTCTCTCTAGTTGCATGCATAAAAGAAAACATGTGACCCTTGAATTTCTGAGACTGTATGATCTCCCTTAGCATAATATTCTCTAGTGATACCGATTTTCTTGCAAATGACATAATTTTGTTATTATTTATGGCTGAATAAAATTCCATTGTATTTATATACCACAGTTTCATTATCCATTCATTTGATGATGGCCACTTAAACTGGTTCCATAATTTGGCTATTGTGAATTGTGCTGTTATGAACATGGCTATTCATGTATCATTATTGTATTACAACTTCAATTCCTTTGGAAAGAGACCAAGGAATGGTATGGATGGGACAGATACCCATCTATTAAAATTTACCACAAAGAGAAGAAACATGGAATAGCTCTCCTTTTCCCCCAAATACCTACAGATTTATTTATTTATTTATTTATTTGCACTGGGGATTGAACCTAGAGGCATTCTACATCTGAGCTACACTCCAGCCCTTTTTTATTTTTTATTTAGAAACAGGGTCTCACTAAGTGGCTGAGGGTCTCACAGCAACTCAAACCCGCGATCCTCCTATCTCAGCCCTGTAGGATCTTACAGACTGTGGTGGTGAAGTTGGGTTTTATGGTAAGTAGGACTGAGAGCCTCTGGAACATTCTAAGCAGGTAGGTTACCTGATCTTAGAGAATGACTTACCACAGCTACACAGTCTGAGACTAGTCCTTTTGATGAAGAAAGCAAAGAATGCCTGAACTCAGGTTTTCTCTGGCATAGCCTACAGCTGCTAACGCTCTTGACAGCTTCTGCCTTTGCTATCTTCTGTTTCCTCTTCTTCATCTGCCTGGGAGGAAGATACCAAAAGGTAAATTTGGCCTTGATGCCTGGGAGAGTTGAGAAAAGCCAGCCACAATGTCTTTACCAAAATACTTCATATCTTTGATATTCCTTTTGATACCAAGTTTGGGGAAATAATTTCAATTTGGTCACAGATGTCTACCTATTATTAGGATGTCCTTAACCCCATCTTTATAATTTCTTGTTGGGTCTTGGTTTCAGTTAGTGATTCCCCCATCTCTCCCCACATTTGGCTAATGTGGGGTTTTATTCTTTTATGGTCACTGTCGGCTCACACTGCTTCTTGATCCCCATCATATTTGTTCAGCATAAGAATCTTGGATTGTCTAGCCCTGTGTGGTCTGCCTGACACAAGACCTTTTGATAAGACGTTCAACAAATGCAGTCCAACATCTGTCACTTAATGCTGATGGACATGACTCTTCTACCCTTCAGGGCATGCTCACATGTACAAACCTCTTGTAATTACAACTAGCACAGCTGTGGGGTATATCTGGAGGCTAACCTCTCCTTTGTCTATATTCTCATAATTCAGGGGAATTCTGGGAACTCACTTTGGAATAAATTGTTCATGAAGTAGCTATTGTGGACCAAACTCTGAACCCACCAGGTGATGGGGTAGAGAGGTGATGAACTGTACATACACAGTCCCTGCTCATAGATCTTAGTGTCGGGTTGAAGGGAAGAAGTGTGGAGTTAAGGAGGGGACAAGGTGGCCTACACAGGAGGTCTAGATTCAGTACTTCTTAGCTACAGGCATCTCTTTCACTTTGTGACTCCCCATCAGCTAACCAAGGATACTAATAGCTCCACTCTCTTCCATTCTGGAGGTCTCGGTGTAATAAGAAATTATACCACTGGGCATGGTGGCACATGCCTGTCATCCCAGTACTTGGATGACAGTACTAGGAGACAGGAGGATTGCAGGTTCGAGGCCAGTTTCAGTAATGTAGTGAGACCCTATTTCAAAATTAAAAAAATAAAATAAAATAAACCAGGGCTAGGGGTGTAGCTCAGAGGTAAAACATCCCTGGATTCAATCACCAGTATCATGATAACTAACTAAATAAAAATACACCTCTGTAGTATGTTAGATTTTCTTTATTTTTAAGTACAGTTAGTATTTAAAGAGTTTAGACTTACAGGAAAATTGGGAAGACAGTACAGAGTTCCCACATGTGGTTGAATACAGTTTCCCCTATTAACACCTTACATTAGTATGATAGATATGTTGCAATTAATGAACTAATATTGATAGGCTATTATTAACTAAAGCTCACACTTTATTCTTTTCTCATTTTCTTTCTTTCTTTTTGTGGTACCGGAGATTGAACCCAGGGGCTTTCTACCTCCGAACTACACCCCCGGCCCTATTTTTTATACTTTATTTTGAAACCAGGTCTCACGAAGTTGCAGACGCCTCACTAAGTAGCTGAGGCTGGCCATGAACCCGGATCCTCCGGTCTCTGCCTCCCAAGTACTGGGATTACAAGCATGCACCACCATGCCTGACTCTTTTTCTCATTTTCTACCTAATGTCCTTTGACTGTTCCAGAATCCCATTTGGAATGCCACATTCTATCTAGTTGTCACATTGCCAGAGACTGCTCCTGGCTGTCAGTGTTTCTGAGACCTCTGTGTCTTCCCTGTAACCTTGCGAGTTTGAGGTGTATTCAGCAAGCAGGTTACATGATGCTGCTCTGCTGGAACTGGTGCAGTGTGTTCACATCCTCAGAGTAGGAGTGTGGGACATTTGAAGGGTCACAGGTGTCAGGGGCCTTCTTACCAAATCAGGATCTGGCTCTATGCCGCCAACTGGGAATGCGATTGTCGATGGCACCCTTGTTCACCTGGCTGAGATAGAGTTTGTCAGCTTCTCCACTAGAAAGTTATCTCCTCTTGGCCGGGTGCAGTGGTGCACACCTGTAATCCTGTACTTAGGCGGCTGAGACAGAAGGATTGCAGGTTTGTGACCAGCCTCAGCAGCTTAGTGAGGCTCTCTGCAACTTAGTGAGACCCTGTTTCAAAATGATGATAATAATGATAATGATGATGATGATGATGATAAAGATGATGATGAAGGTATAGTAATATAGGACTGGGGTATAGCTCAGAGATAGAATGCCCCTGGGTTCAATCACAAATACCCCCCATACACACACACACACACACACACACACACACACACACACACACACACACACACACACACACACACACACACACAGTTATCTCCTCTCTTCCCCACACCTGCTGCTCTACACTGTGCAAGAGGGAGGGATGTGCTTCTGAGCAGTGGGGATTGTGTGCCACCTCCTTAAGGACAGGGTATCTACCTACGTTATTTGGAATTCTTATTTTGCATAGGAATTTGTCTCTCCTCTGCCATTTATTTATGTAATCATGTATTTATATGAGTACCAATGGATGGACATTTATTTTACGTTGTGGTTAGAATCCAGTACTACCTTTTTTTGTTGCTCAGTCGCTTTGGCGATGATCGCTTATTGGCTGCTGTGTTCCTCGGCACACTTCGTCATCATGAGAATTTGTGTTCTTCCATCTCCCCCACCCTTCCCTCTGTCCCCCCTTTTTTTCTTCCCTTCTTCTCTCCTGAGGCTATATTTTTCTATTACCTTCTTCAGTCATGGCGTTGAATATTTTTTTTTGTAACAAGTTAGATTGCTTTGTCAAATTCTGTGTTCCATCCAGGGATTCTCCCAACTTCCTAAATGATTTTTTAATGTGTATTCATTAAGGTGCATACTTTGTGCTGTGAAGTTCAGTGGGTTTTGAGAGTTGCCTGTGTCGTACATCTGCAGTACAATATCATACAGAATAGTTCCACTCCTCCCCCAAATCACTCATGCTTCTTCTATTTAGCATCTCCAGTCCTGAACCCTTTTTAGCCACAGATCTTTTATCATCTATATCATTTTACCTTTAGCAAAATGTGATAGAAAGAGAATCATCCAGGGTATAGATCTTCATTCTGTCTTTTTCCACTGAGCAAGGTGCCTTTAGGATTCGCGCATATCTTTGTGTGGCTTGATAGCTCATTTATTTTTATTGCTGAATAATATTCCATTATATGAATGTACCAGTTTTTGATCCATTCACTTATTAAAGAACATTATGGTTGCTTCCATCTTGGGGAGATCATGAGTGAAGCTGCTATAAATATTCATGCACAGGTTTTGGTGTGGCACTTTAGTTTCTGAGCCACTTTCAAAATCATTTTTTTTTTCAATTTGATTTCTAGAACATTCGAGGGTAGAGTCATTGAAGCCACACTGTGCCCCGTTACACACTGAAAGGGACTCGGATGAGAAGAGGTCCTTGCCTCAGTTCTCACCATTGGTAAAGGGCAGAGCTGAGACGTGAAGGTACTTCTCATAACCCAGAATGTCACGTTCCTCTCATAAATCATTCTGCCTCTCAGTAAATTATTTGAGAAAATAACTGAGAACTCTGATATACTACCCAGATGATGATTATCCTGTTAAGCCAGAGCTTCTCATTTTTCTTTCTTTTTTTAGCATTTTTTATTGATGCATTGTAATCATACATCTTGATGGGTTTCAGCGTGGTAAAAGTATACATGCACGCATCAGTCAGTTAGCCCTCCCCCAATTCCCACCCCCATTCGCTCCCCCTTCCCTCCTTCTTGTGCTCAGCATAGTACTTGACTTTGATATATTTGTGTATGTCCGTCCTGTGCATTAGGGTGTTTCCCTCTTCCCCCCTCCCATCTCCCTCAGTTAGGTCACCTTCTTTACTCATCTGAGTTTTTTTACATCTTTGTCTGGAGTCCCTCCTATGCCCTATTCTCCCCAGCTTCCGCACATTAGGGAGAACATATGACTTTTCACTTTTTGTGACTGACTAATCTCACTAAGCATAATGCTCTCTAATTCCATCCATTTCCCTGCAAATGACATAACTTTGTTCTTCTTGATGGCTGCGTAAAATTCCACTGTGTACATATCCCATAGTTTCATAATCCACTCATCTGTTGATTGTTTTACCACTACATGTCTCCTCACAGAGCAAAGGCAAGGAAAGCTCAATGTGCCATGATAGAAACGAAGAAGAAAATCAAGAGGTCACCGCTACTCTTTGCCACTTCTCTTCAGGCTACATTACTTAGAGCATGCTGCTGAGGCATGTCTTTATATTTTATAATTACCTTTTGTCTTTACTCACAAGCATTTTCGATAACTATTAAACATTTAGAGTTAATGGCCATCATAACAGATAGCACTTGAAAATGTATCATGTATTAGACACAGGGCTAAACATTTCATTGACTTAACGTTAATTCTTTGTCACCACGACCCTCAGAGACAGCTCCCACTATTATCTTCATTTTACAGATGAAGAAATGAAGGTTTGGGTGAAATCATGCAGCTTGCCCAGAGACCTGCAACTGGGAAGAGGTAGGAATGGTGCTCGGGGTCTGCTGACGTTTCTTTTCTTCACCATCTTAGGATTTCCAGAGATGCAGCACCTCTAAAAGCCGAGTGGTCTTTCTAAAGACACAAACTTGATACTGAAGGCACGGGAGAAGGAAAGCACCACGTGTCGGGACCAACTAGACGAGAGTGTCCTGTAAACACAGTTACTGAACAAAAGAAGCTGAACCTAAGGAAAGAGGAAATGGCATTTTCCCCCAGTGACAGCATCTAATGAGAACAGCAGCCGCTGCAGGGCACTGGCCCATTATGTTGAAGTGATAATGGAGCAATTAGCTTCCCTCCTCATTTTCCCACGTTAACCCAGGGGTAAAACGGCACACTGAGCAAATATACTAAATTACGTTAAACTTACTGTTCAATTTGAACATCTCAGCTGCTGGCTGCAGAGAGATTAGCAGGCTCCAGCATTTTTTTTTCTTTAGCTCCTACTCCAGCCCCACCCTGGTGAGAAACCTCAGCCATTGATTGGACTTGTTTTTGTCCAATGCAACATAGCTTTCTGCAGGTGACTCCAAGTTGGCTCTGTGAGGTTTCCAGAGAGAACTCTTGGCATGAGTTAGTGAAGAGAGTCTTTGTAATAAGCAATGAACGCATCTTGGGGAGAATAGATGCACAGTGCTGGGCAGAGTGCTGAGAACGAGGGTGATGGCTATCTGCACAAAGAGGACATGCACTCCTGGACCCTGGTCCAGTCAGCATCACTGGCGGTACAGAGGTAGTGTGGGTCAGGAAGACAGGAGGAAGACCACAGCGGCCTGGTACCCAACTACCTGCAGAAACTCAGATGGCTTTCAGACCCATGGTGATAAGTGAGTCCCAGAACTTACCAGGTGTTTCCAACATGTGGCTCTGTTGATAGGCCAAACTGGAGAGACTGAGCTCTTGGAGAGATTAAGGTCACATTTATACACTTGGCAAATGTCCACTAATGACCTCCCATGTACCAGATACCATACTGGACTCTAGGTTCACCTTCTATATTGTGGTATGTTTGTCAAAACTAAAGCCAACCATGGCACACCACTATTACCTAAACTCTAGACTTTATCTAGAGTCTACCAATTTTCCCATTAATGTAATTTTCATCACCCACGAGCAAATCCAGATGACACGTTTAAGTTGTCAAGTCTCCTTAGTGTCCCCAGGTCTGTGAACCACTTCTTTGTCTTGTCTTATTTTTCATGATGTTGACACTTTTGAGGAGCACTGGTCAGGTTTTTATAGTAGAACACTCCTCGAATAAGGTTTGTCTGATCATTTTAGTGATTAGAATAGAGTTAAAGGTCTTTGAAAATAGTGCAGGGATGATGCATTCTTTTTAACACATGCCATCAGGTGTGTATGACATCACTGCTAATAACCTGATCACTTGGTTGGAAGAGTGTTGGCTGTTGGCAGGTTTCTCTACTGTAAAGACAATTGTTTTTCTTCCCTTCTCATAATCTACATTTTGGAATCATTTCACTAAGACCAACTCACACCCAAAAGGAAGATTAAGTCGTGTCTTCTGTAAGAGGGTGTTGTACACATATTTGGACTCTATTTGGAATTCTTTGGCATGGAGGATGTATGTGTCTCTTCCCCCCATTGATTTATTCAGTCATTTATGTCAATGTGTACTCATTTAGATTTAGTTTATACTTTGTGTTGTGATCCCCAAATGCTGTTGTTTATTCTGTTGCGTGAATTCCCCCAGCTTTGGCCACTGGGGGGTTCCATTAGTTTAGCTTTTGTGTCCCTTTGAGATGCCCCTCATTAATTTATTTTTTGAGCACATCCTAACTAACTGGTAAAACCAAGAGTTCCCACCTTAACTTGTATTTTCTTTACCACAACCCTAGGATCAACCATTTCTCTAAGGAGCCCAGATTCCTTTTATTGGAGGGTGGTATTTTGAAACTAAGGTCTGGGTGCTGGGAGTGATCCGTGCTACTGGAGTATCATTGCTTCTGGGTTCTTCCAGCAGACAGAGCTAGGTATTGTGTATGTACAGGCCAACCCATGCATTCACAGTTATTTGCTACTGTTTCTGTATCTGTCCATCTCTATGTGCACTCTGTGCTAAACATGGATTCACACTGAGGTCCCTCATTCAGTATCATAAGCTTCTTGTAGTTTTTATTCTTGCTTACCTGTAATTTCCCCATGGGATGGTGAGAAACCTGGCATCTACAAGTAGCATCTATTTACATATTTGTTCAACCCCAGTATTCATGCAGAGTGGTTTCAGAATTGTTTACCAGGGCCCTCATGATAAACACTTTTACCAACTAAAATATTGTGTTTATGTAGAGTTCCTTTTTTCTTCTCTTAACAATTTCCAGTCTAAAACTAGTTTCCAATGATTCTTAGGTCATCTTTTTCTCCCTACTCTCAATAGCACAGCTATGCTATACATTTATAATACAGTTAGATTAATTTTTCACAGTTTGCCTTTCTTTATGGAACACCCCAACATTCTGATTATTGTTTTTGTTCTATAGCTTATATACCTTAATGTTCTTTCTGCATAGTGTGAAGTTCTATTAATTTTGACAAATACATGGAATTGTATGCCCACCACTCCAATACCAGATCAAAGGGTTCCATCAGTCTACAATTTCCTCTGAAGAATACAGTAATTCATTATTTATGCAACTTAAAATAGAACAAATTTATCAGATCGTCCCAAGGCAGATACAATATATCGCCTAATTCTGTACTTATCCAATTCCTCTCTATTCCAATCTGTTTTTGTACCCAGCTACTCCTATATCCACCATTCCCTGGCTGCTACTAATCTGCTTTCTATTCATAATAAGTTTTTTTTTCATTTGCAGACTGTCAAATGAATGGAAATATCCAATATGTAGCCATTTGGTTCTGGATTCCTTTACTTAGAAAAATGCCTTTAAGATCCATCCATGTTGTTGAAGGAATCAATGAGCAATGTAGTGGCAGCCATGCAGGATGGCAGACTTGAGATCTTTCTTCTCGTTTCCATGGTAACATGTAAGTGTACTTCTCTACCCAGGACTCCATTAAATATATGACTTGAAGCCGGGTGTGGTGGCACATGCTTGTCATCCCAGTACTTGGGAGGCTGAGACAGGAGGATCACATGTTTGCAGCCAGCCTCAGCTACTTAGTGAGGCCCTCCACAACTTAGTGAGACCCTGTTTCAAAATAAAGGATAAAAAATAGGGCTGGGGCTGTAGCTCGGAGGTAGAATGCCCCGGGTTCAATCCCCAGTACCGCAAAAAAACCCATATATATATATATGGAGGTACTCCAAAATGAGACTGATTTTTAATTTATCACCACCCTCACAAGTGAGGGTTTTAAGCCATATTTAAAATTATCTTGATTAAGGAATAATAAAGTAATTTAATGTGTTATGCACCTTAACATAGTACAAATCTAATCAGATAGTCCTGAGTCCTGAAGCAGATACTGTATGCTGGCTCCCTCTAAAATTATCTGATCTCTTCCTATCTCAACACCTCTTCTTTGTTGTCTTCATGATCCTGGAGGCTGGACATCTTTATATTTATAACCCACACCTCCACGGCAGCTGGGGTGGCCAGCAGCACAGCCCTCGCCCTTGGCTTGTTCATCCATCTTCTTGCCTGGAATATGGACCTGCTGAAGTTGATGCTGACTCAAGGCTCAACGTCCATTTTTAATGAAATGAAGATAAAGTGGAGCCAGAAGATAGAAGGAGACTAGCTCCACATGGCATTGCTGTGCTGTCGAACGAGCCCTGGACCATGTGTCCTGACGTGGCTGACATGAGATAATCCCCTGTGCCTTTAAGTTGCTGTCCTCATGTCTTCTGTTGCTCATCACCAAACATGATCCTGACTGGTGCGTACTGCAATAGTATTACATACAAGGGACCTTGGGATGATAAAGAAGTGACTGGTGATGGCTGGCAATTTGGTGAAATAATTATTTCTATTTAAATTAACCCCTTTGAGCCCTTATGAATTGGAAAATATGGTCAGACTTTCTGAAGTTGTAGAAATGACCCAACGTTGCTTTCTTCCATAGAGAAGCCTATGATACAATCTAGAGAGTGCTGTGTATATTCTAGAGGACTTTGGGTTTATAGTTGAGATCTAGGTTCAACATATCTCTTTGAATTAGCCATGTCATACATTTTTATTTATGCATTTATTGCTGCTATTTATTAAATATTTATTAGGTGCCAGACACCCTGTGATGAGACCTTTAGATAATTACACCTGATCGTCATCACTGTATGAAGGAGGACTTAACATTATCCCATATCTTGCAGTACACTGCAGGTCAGAGCAATAATGTGAGTTATTCATACATCTAGGAAGTGGCAGAGCTGTAATTAAAGTCTAGGTCTGTTCAAATCCAACCTTTTCCTGCTTCGACACCCTCATTTGTAAAGTGGTTGTTGATGTAGCCATTTATCTTGCCTCTCAGGGTCTTTGTCAAAGCTGAGAAGAAAATGGAATTTTGAATTGAAAGTAATTTTTTAAAACCATAAAGTGCTATAGAATTTTACTCCTCTGCTCAGCGCATGCAATATACTCAAAGATGAATTTATATGAACACTGGGGATAAAAAGTATGTAACTGCTGGGCCTGGTAGCACATGCCTATAATCCCAGTTGGGAGGCTAAGACAGGAGGATTGCAGGTTTGAGGACAGCCGTAGCAATTTAGTGAGACCCTGTTTCCAAATAAAAAATAAAAATATGGCTGGGGTGTATTCAAAGGTGCACCCCTGTAATCCAAGTATTTGGGAGACTGAGACAAGAAGATGACAGGTTCAAAGCCAGCCTCAGCCTTAGCAACTTAGCGAGACACTCAGCAACCTAGTGAGACCGTTTCCAAATATAAAAAATTAAATAAAATGAAAAGGTCTGGCATTGTAGCTCAGAAGTAGAATACCCCTGGGTTCAATCCTCAGCAACACACACACACACACACACACACACACACACACACACACACCCCGCATACAAAATGAGTGACCCATTAACTCTGTTTCAAGATAGACTGTGATAAGTGGAACAAAATATAAGGAGAAACAAAAGAAACAGGTGGATTCCAAAACTAGGCATGTGGAAAGACTTTAGAGAGGAGACTGCAACTCATTTGCATGTTCAAAGCTGGCGAGGACTGTGAGCCTCTTCGTGGTCGACTCTGAGCACTGGGTATGTGTGTGCACATGCTCACCTCCAGCTACACCGGTCATCAGCATCAGGAGCCACATCTGGGTGCTCCTGTCACGGCTCACCGTTCACAGCACAGACCTCGGGCAGAGTGTGCGCTGATGGCGTTTTAGTTGGATTACTTTGATTTGGGACGCTTTTGTTTGGTAGGACTTCTTAGCTTCTTGAGGACAAATAAATAAGAGTTTACTTTCTAGTTTATTACTTAGAAATTACTTAAGTATATCTCCTAGACTTAGGATAGGATAGAAGAAATAAAAGGAATAGATAGAAAGGACACATATGTCCCCAAGGAAATAAAAATTGAATTCGGAAGTTCCACATTTTTTCCAGGCCTGTCATTCCCTAAGCCAGTCTTTTTTCTAGATTAGTCACTCCCAACTTTCTGGGAAATCTATAAATCTTAAAGTTAATCATAAGTCCACTCACTTATGATAATTACTTTGTGTACTTTTAATTAGCATACCAATAAGTAGGTGAAGCAAAGATTGATAGGATGTTTTGAGAAACCTATAATTTAGGGGACTTTCCAGTGTTATCTATTGATCAGATAATGGAGACCATGTCAGCCTCAGGATCCTGTGAATGATCAGATCACCATGAACACTCAGTGATCACAAGATGGACGTCATCCCTAGATAGTTTCCTGTACCCTCCCTTCACCTAGTTTTCTTTAAAAGAGAAGCTGGGATTTCCCAAATGCACCTCTCTCTTGAGATAGCCCACATTCTCTCTTGGATGTATTTGCTTTCCTAAATAAATCTCTGTTTATGTTTCTGACTGGTACATGCT
The DNA here is from genome assembly GCA_004027185.1 of Glis glis. Classification (NCBI taxonomy): domain Eukaryota; kingdom Metazoa; phylum Chordata; class Mammalia; order Rodentia; family Gliridae; genus Glis; species Glis glis. The sequence continues at coordinate 25,843 of PVJS01002363.1, read as the reverse complement.
GAAATTCTTTCCTGTCATGTAAGGCAAGGACCCCATTGCTCCTATGTTGAGATTCCCCCTCTCTTTGGGAACTCCTCCTTCGGAGGCATCTCCTCTCCCATGACAGACTGTCAAGAAGAAAATTCTAATTCTCTGCCAGTAAAAACACTGCAAGGGCCTTGATGACATTGTGTCAAGTGCTGTGCTTCCTCCAGATCAAAATGAGGAGAAACACCATCAACAAAACAGAAAATAAAAGTTTAAACTCATCTCTTATATTGTGCTAGTTCTAGGACTTTTGTCTAAAGGACATCCAAATACATCGAGAGAATATTGAAAATCCATAGAACTGGGTGGTTCAATTCATTCATTCATTCATGGTGCAGAAATTTACTAAATGTCTATTCACTGTGACCTGTCTTCCTATTCCTCTGGCACAGTGGCGTGCTGGGGCAGTTGGTGGTGAGTATGTCTTCAGTGCTGGGACCACTGAATTCTGCACTCCTCATTCAGGTATCTGAGAGGTGAATTTCCATGGCCACCATGACATGTGTTGAGCATCATGATAGGGAAGCACGGGGTTCTACGGGAACATACAGCTGATGACCACAGGCTTCCCCAAGGAGGTGTGCTTGCCAGCCAGAAATCAATGACCCAGGAGAGAAGAGGAGACAAACTGGGGAAAGCATTTCAGACACAGAGAATGCCATGAGAGAGAGAGAGCCCAAACTGCTGAAAGAGGAGGGAGTCGGTCTGATTTGAACACAGCCTGTAGGAATAGGGGAGTCAAAGAGCTGCTGTCCCCTGCCCCACATTCTCTAGTCCCTCTGCCACGACACCACCTCAGACGTCCCCAGCTCTCCCTGAAAAATTATAGCGACCTCTTGTCTGCCCTCTTCTCTAGCTTTCTCCCTGTATGGCCATTTTCTTTCTTTCTTTCTTTCTTTCTTTCTTTCTTTCTTTCTTTCTTTCTTTCTTTCTTTCTTTCTTTCTTTCTTTCTTTGCAGTACTGGGGATTGAACCCAGGGGCATTTTACCTCTGAGCTATACCCCCAGCCCTATTTTTATTTTTTATTTTGAAACAGGTTCTCACCAAGTTGCGGAGGCCTCACTAAGTAGCTGAGGCTGGCCGCTAACCCGGATCCTCTGATCCCAGCACGCTTGGGATCACAAGCGTGCGCCACCATGCCTGGCTTGGTCATTCTTTGTACACATCTTATTTAAACTCTGGCAGGAGGAAAGAGGAAGGAGTTGGGAGAGATGAAGCTGGAAAGGTATTCAGGGGTCAAATCTGCACCTTGTAAGATAAATAAGCCATTTAGGGTTCCTACTGAGGACAATAGGAAGCATTTTAAGCATGAGTGGGGGTTGTGTAACATCATATTTGCACTTTTAAAATATCACTGTGCTGGCTATGTGGAGAGTGCATTGGTTGACAGCGAAATTGGAAAACTGAAGACAAATGAAGAATCCTTTAGAGTGATGTGGTCCTGGGCTATCGCTCCACATGTCCTCATCTGAGCCATGATTAGGGGCAGGCATGGCAGATTACTAACTGAATGAAGGTAGTAAAATAATAGCTCAAGGAGGACAGCCAGATTGCAGTCTCATTAGCCATGTTACTTGGAAGGATCACCTTCATTCTTGGGGCTTTGGTTTCCTGGTCTGAAAAATGAAGGCAATAACATCTACTACATAGGGTGGTTTTAAGGTTAAACTAGTTAATGTAAATAAAGTGTCTAACACGGGGATAGCTTATAAATGGTAATTCCCACTTAGCTTCTGTGTGCAGCAAGGACCTGGGGTGTAATCCTACTGGAGAATCAGATTAACTGTAGAGAAAGCTAGGGTTTCTCTGTCTCTCTTTGATTCCTCTGGTTTTTCTGCCACCCCCACCCCCATCTCTTTGATTATTACATTGCATGAGATTTAATAAAGAACCTTCCTCTAGGCACAAAGCCAAGCACACTTAGCGATGCAGGTGCGGTGTCTCTTTGTCACAGCTGTGCATCTCATTTAGGATGGATTTAGGATGGTCTTCCCGAGGAGGTCCAGGCTCATCTTAGAACATGTGATCCCTGAGCACTGGGCCTGAGGTTACCAGCACAAGAGTGGGGTGATTACTCTTTATCATGCATAAGAAACACCCTAGAAGCTTGTTAAAATATAGATGCCTAAGCCCCAACCCAGGTATTCTGAATCAGCATCTTGTGGGTTGGCTGGAGACACTCATGTTTTAAAAAAAATACACTGATCTAGTTTTTTCTTTTTTTTTTTTTGCGGGACCGGGGATTGAACCCAGGGGCGTTCTACCTCCGCGCTACACCCCCGGCCCTATTTTTTATACTTTATTTTGAAACTGGGTCTCACGAAGTTGCGGAGGGCCTCACTAAGTAGAGAGAGAGAGAGAGAGAGAGAGAGAGAGAGAGAGAGAGAGCTGAGGCTGGCTGCGAACCGGGATCCTCCGGTCTCCGCCTCCCACAGTACTGGGATTACAAGCGTGCGCCACCACGCCAGGCCTGATCTAGATTTTTGTGACCTCACACACCAAGGACCTTGACATCCTAAAGAACACAGATGAGCAAGTTTCGGGGAGCGTCTGCAAGCCACAGAGTGGTCATGACACACTCAATAATTTTAGCTACAGGGAGAAAACACTTTTAGAACATGGAGGTCACTGTCATGATCAAGAACCAGGGACTGAGTTTCGTGACTTGCAGCTCTGCGACCCCCAAGCATATAAAAATCATTTTAGAGCCGGGCGTGGTGGCCCACACTTGTAATCCCAGTACTTTGGGAGGCGGAGATTGGAGGATCCAGGTTTGCGACTAGCCTCAGCTCTCTCTCTCTCTCTCCCTGTCTCTTTCTCTCTCTCTCTCTACTTAGTGAGGCCCTCCGCAACTTCGTGAGATCCGGTTTCAAAAAATAAAAAAAGTATAAAAAATAGAGTCTGGGGTGTAGCGCGGAGGTAGAATGCACCTGGGTTCAATCTCTGGTACCGCAAAAAAAAATCATTTTAGACTTTTTCTCGTGTGTGTGTGTGTGTGTGTGTGTGTGTGTGTGTGTGCGTGTTTTACTGGGGATTGAAGCCATGGCTGTTCTGCTTCTGAGCTACACCCCAAGCCCAATTTTATTTTTATTTTGAAAAAGGGTCTCTCTAAGTTGCCAAGGCTGGTCTTGAACCTGGGATCCTCCTGCCTCAGCCTCCCAAGTACTAGGATTGCAGTCATGTGCCACCATGCCCGGCTCTAGACTTCTTTTATAAAGTGGGAATATTAGCATCTACTGGTGAAGATGAACTAAATAATTCACATCAAGCACCTGATGCTGCACTCAGGCAGTCCTAGATACTGTAAAGTCAACTTTATCATTGCTATTATCATCCACACAGCCAGGAGAAGAGGGTACTCTTGTGGTGGGAGCAGAAGCCCCCATGAAGAGGCAGGGCTGCTCTGTGCTCTGGGGCTAATCGTCATTCCAAGTCGGCTTCTTTAGTGTTAGACTATCCCATTCACATGTTCTGGGTACACCCCACTCTCTAATGCCAAGTTGCTCGTTCTGGGTGCACAGGATTCTCTGAGGCCATCCCAGGCCCTCCTCACGCCTATGGCAAGTTAGCCAGGAAATTCGCGACCCATCTTCTTCCGTCACGGTCAGGACAGGAGGATGCCTTCCGAGATCCCTATGGGAACTTCTGGGCTGGTAACGGAGTTTCCTCTCTTAGCTTGTGGGTAAGCAGTGGCTTGTCCTGTTCAGGCGCTCTGATACAGAGGTCTCTGCCAGGATAGCCCACGCAGCTTTGGGCTGGCAGGTGAAGGAAATGCCGACGGTCTCAGGGAAGCAGACTCATTTGCAGGGTGAAGCCTCATTCCGTGAACACAGCCACAGACATCTTTATAGCTGTGTGTATCCTTCGGATTCGGATAGCTAGTCAGGTCCAGAGCAGAAGGTCCAGTGCTGCTAATGAGGGCAAGGATGGCTGCAGCCAGCGGCCCCTCTTGGACTTCACTGAGAGAGTAGTCTTCAAGGATGTGTTGGAATGTAAATTATCTGGAATTAGGGGGAGCAGGCTGACTTTGCTTTGGGGCTGTTTGTGAATTCGCGAGTCTTGGAGGAAGTGGAAGGAATTATGTTGCCTTGTGCTGTACATATTGAAGTTTTGATTGATTTGTGGCATCTGTTGTAACTGTGGGAGGTTGAGAAGAGGTCATCAAGCTCGTATGATCCAAGGGCTTACCTGTGTCTTTGATGGCGCCCTCCTTCTCTTGAGGGAAATGCCTGAAAGCTTTGTAGCTGGGTACTGAATGCACTGTTGTATTTCTAGTTGTATCTCTGTTATATCTCTGGGTCATTGAGACAGAACTGCTCGCTGGTCCCACCAGAAAGAGGACTGTACAATGTTATCGGTGTCTGGAATCAGGCTAAGGGCTTACAGTCCACATAGGAAGAGGAAGGAACTGACTGGGACCATCGCAGAGCTGTATGATCAGATGGCGCCTTCTACCTGTGAGTATACACGGATGGTAAAGAGAAACAACCGAGAGGCTTGTGTTGGGTCCAGCTGTGACTGTTTCCATACATCCTTCATGGAGGTGGTACTTACCTCATTCCCCTATAAGTTGTAAGCCCTAGAATCTATAAAATGCTGACTTGTTTTGACCGTGATCGAGGGAAAGTGTCACGGAGCTTGATGTGAGATGTCTGAATGGAAAGCACCGAGTTCAGGCTCAGAGTAGGAATCCGCCAGGCTGCCCATGTGAGCAGAACGAGGTCTTGCTGACTCTTTAGGGAATCATTTTCACTTCTTAACCAACCCATAGTTGAAGGCGACGGGATTCTCTTGGCAGAGGCCTGGTCACATCTGTAGCATCATCTGGGCTGGGTGGGAGCAAAGCTTCCGAAGACGCTGGGGACAGGCCTGGGTGGAGAGGAGCAGAGAGGAGCCGAGCATGGGAGTCAGCAGCCTCTAAAGACCAGAGATGCTGAGGGGGATGACAAAGGAGACAGAACAGAGTCAAGCAGAGTGTCTGAAAAGACAGGACATGGTGTGGGGGAGCAGCTTAAGGATTTCTACTTCTACCAGGAAGTAAAAATTCATGCACTTTCAGAGAAGATGGTTAGAAAACTGCAAGGTGAGGAGGTGGAAGGGGAGGGGCTGTGAGCTGGGTGTGTGATGAAGTGTGCATTGGGGATATTCTTGCCCATCTGCCCGATCCTATGAATATACAAAAGCTGGAGTGGTGACATCTTGCGTCCGTATTCCAACCAGGACTGTGTTATGGCTGCCAGTGGGCACAAGCCATGGATAGAAATAAATGTTATTTGGGGCTCACTCTCCAGTCTGTATTCTTGTCAAGGAAAGGGAAAAGCAGAAGATTTTCTGCTTTTGCTTTTTGGCTGTAGTAGAAATAGGAAGGGGACCCACCTTTCTGTAGCTGTTTGTTGACAGATTGATTGTTAATGAGTAAGTGTGATGGTGAATTTGTTGCTGCAACCTTGGCTCTCCGTGAACCACCACCCTGAGGTGTGAACATGGATGGGGTATTCAGCAGAAGATATTTGGAAAAATGGGCAAGGGGGCAGTTGGTAGTTACATAAATTTTAGGAGCAGGTGCTGTCTAGACTGTATCAACACAAAGATGTCTGCTGTGGGAATCCCATCCTTATTAGCAGGCAGGCTTCTTCAAGGAAACTTGTAAGTTCTCTGGGTTCCCTTGCCCTGACTCGATGGAGCACATTGAAATACCTTTTCCCTTTGTCTTTTGATGAGTGGCTCATTTGGGGCTCATTTTGCCTGGAGAATCAAGTCACTGAAGCAATTGCTATTTTGGGGAGTGGGCATTTATAATACCACACAGTCAAAGACAAGGCGATGGTTTTGTTGTAGTTATTGCTTGTAGTATTTGACCATTAGGCTATGTTTCTATATCATTAGATCAAAATATTAAGCTTATTCTGTGTGCATGTATGTTAACATCAAATAGATATTCATTGAGATGTAAGACTCCAATGCACCAATAAAAGCACGTTAAAAAAAAGACAAAACAGGGTCTCACTAAGTTGCAGAGGGCCTCGCTAAGTTACTGAGACTGGCTGTGAATCTGCGATCCAATTTGCTAGCAAATCAATAAATTCCTTTTCCTTCTCAAAAAAAAAAGAAATATTAAGCTTGTTAGTGTGTTATCCTAATAAAACCAAGATAAAGACCTTTAAGAACCTAAATACAAAACTACAAATTCCAGCATCAAAGACATATGAAGGGAGGGAGAGAGAGGAGGGAGGGGCCGGGTGGGGAGGGCATTGAGAGCTGTGTGCATGCATTTGTCTGACACTCTATACCCCAATATGATGTAAAATTACAATGCACCAGATTTAAAAAAAAAAAGAACCTAGAGACAGGGTTTGGGGGCAATAACTGTGGGCATGTCTTTTCCTTGGCCCTGGACATATTTAACTCAATGAATTATCCTTAAGTAACAAAGTCAAAGGGAAGTGATGCATTACTCTACATTAATGACTACTAACTTAATCCAGGAGACATTCAGCTATTGGGTAGGGGAATTTCTAGCCCAGTGGCCCCCTGTCTCTGTCCCCTCAGGAACAGAAAAAACAGCACAAGACTAAAAGATCACTTGCAAGAATCCACATTCAAAGTAAGAGAAGCTGTTCTTCGCAACGAACTCTTCACAGTTGTTCAGTTCAGCTTAATGCTTGACAGGTGAAATGCCAACAAAGGCTGTGATCTTTTCTGTCTTTATGACACAGCAGCAACAAGCAAGCAGTTTGCCTCTTGGAAATTGTGCCCAGAGACAAAACTAATCCAGAAAGAGGACACGGTATAGAGGACATGGTATTAAAAAAAATGCAGTTAAAGTTAAAAATTAAGCTAAAAATTAAGAAATAAAGATTAAAAGGAGATGAAACAGAGTTTAAAGAGTAGTGTAAGTCAAGCGTGCTGACGCATGCCTGTAATCCCAGTACTTGGGAGGCTGAGACAGGAGGATTGCGGGTTCAAGACCAGCCTCAGCAACATAGTGAGACCCTGTTTCAAAACAAAAATTTAAAATAACGGCTGGGGGTGTAGCTTGGAGGTAGAATGCCCCTGGGTTCAATCCCCAGTACCACCCCCCAACACACACACACATACACATGACTAGTGTCAACTTTTCTTTGACATTTTTGTCCTTTTGTTTATATGATTTTATTGGCACATTGTAATTGTACATCATAGTGAGGTTCAAGCATGCACGCAAGTCTTGGTGTGTTTCCCTTCAGGTCTCTGTTATGCCCAGACCCTCTGTCCCGGAGAGACCACCAGAGGACCAAACCGTATGCAACTGCAGAAGAGCCGTTTATTCAAGCTTAAGCTTGGGTGCCTGACATAAACTGACACAGCAGTTCAGTATGGGGACCCTGAGCACGTTTTTGCTTCAGTTTTTATATATTAAACAAAGAGCCTCAGTTTCCCTCTGCTAATTGGGCAGTTCCACGTGGGTCTGCCTGACCTTTACCAGGATTGGTTTTAGATACAGATGTTCATTAGAGATTGGTTAGCGCTAACGTCGTCCTTGCACATTTTACATTGGGAGATGTTTTTCCTAACTTTCCAGACTGTTACAGTAATAGTAACCACAATAACCATTAATCTATAGAAGGCCATCTTGACCTCAGTCAGGAGGGTCCCAAGTAGGGATGTTTTGTTTTCCCAACAGATGTTTAGGTCAGGGAGTGAGTCCTTGTCAGCAAGGGCCTGCAGCAAGCAGTTTTAGCTTTAACTATTTGAATGCTGTAAGGAGGTCCTTACAGTCTCATCATGCTACCCACCCCCATACATACTAGTGAGATCAGTAGTGATACCTTCATATAGGGCCACAGCATCATTTGAACTCTTTCTTTCATCAGTTCTTCCTTTCCCCCACCTCCTCCCCCATCCCTTTCCACTACTCTACTGGACTCTCTCCTCGATTTATCTAAAGTCCCTTTTGTTTCCTATCTTCTCCTTAGCTTCCTGCTTCAAGGACCAATTGCTGTTGTGCTTATTAAAACATGTACATAGGAATTTGACTTTATGCCTTAAAATGACATACATTTTAATCAAAATCCTTATAGAAAGGCCTACCTAGGTAGCTTTGTAGCTATTTCTCCTTTGTGCACGAAGGGGCAGAGCATGCTCAGGCTGCACATCCCTGGACTCCTAGGCCCCCCTTTCAGTGTCTGTGAGGAGCCAACCAGCCTGGTAAGGGTCTTTCTTGCAAAATGTTCTTTATTAAATGATGGCAAAGAGTTGAGGTCTTTTCTTTTGGAATTACTTTCTTCTCAGCAGGGCAGAAGGTCTGTTGTCAGCATTTAAGGCTGCTTTCAGTTTAGCAGAATAGTTCCCATTGTAAGGATTTTATGGTGCATTTGTAAATGAAGAAACTGAGAGAGATACTATGGAAAGAAAAAGAAGGGGAGGTAGAACTTCGCGGTCTGGATTCCAGGTCTGCCACTTGCTTATTCTTGCTCTTGGGGAAAACAGCACATTTTCTGTTTATTCCGTGGGCTCGGGCAATTTTTTCTGTTTCTATTCTCACCTTGTGCTACCACCTAAGATCCCATGTCTTGAAGGAGTGCATCTTACTCTTCCTTCCATCTCTGCGGCCTTAAAATTCTGTTGTCCATCACCTTGATTCTCAGAGTGTGTTCTGAGAAGCACCACTAGCCCATCTGCAGAGTCACCAATCTCCTTTTTCTGGGGCCCACCACTCTCCTCCACAAAGCAGATTTTCACAAGAAAGAAAGCAGTGTATGTAGAAACCATAGGGTTTAGCCAGGCGTGGTGGCACACACTTGTAATCCCAGTACTTTGGGAGGCAGAGACCGGAGGAT
>PVJS01002363.1:5986-16896 GCA_004027185.1 Glis glis | reverse complement strand
ATATAAAGTGACAAGTGACCAAGGCTAGATAAATAGTAGGTTCGTGGGGCATGTTTGCTAAATAATCCTCCTCAGTGGTTTTCCAGGAATATCCTAAGTAAAACATACAGGTTGAAGATTAGTCTCACACTCTCTAAACCCTGTGTTTAACTAAAAAGAGTGGGCCTGGCATGATTTTCTATGATGGAAGAATATTCTTTGAGAATTTTGTTTTGTTTCTGTGGTAATGGGGATTGAACCCATGGCCTTGCATATGGTAGGCAAGTGTTCAACCACCATGCAATACCCTAGCCCTTTTTATTTTATTTTATTTTATTTTATTTTATTTTATTTTATTGTCATACTGGGGATTGAACCCAGGGGCATTCTACCTCTGGGCTACACCACCAGTCCTATTTTTTTGGTCTTTATTTTGAAACAGGGTCTCACTAAGTTGCGGAGGGCCTCACTAAGTAGCTGAGGCTGGCTGCGAACCTGGATCCTCCGGTCTCAGCCTCTCAAGTACTGGGATTACAAGCGTGCACCACCATGCCCAGCTAGCCCTTTTTATTTTTGAGTCAGGGTCTTAAGTTGCCAGCTTGCCCTCCAATTTGTAATCATCCTGCCTCAGCCTCCCAAGTATCTGGGATGACAAGTATGCACCACCTTACCTGGCTATATTCTATGAGTTTTGAGAGAAGGATGGAGGGAAGGTGAAAGATTTGGGTGTTTAAAGGAAGGAAAAGGAAGGCCAACTAGAGGCCATGGAAGGTGGCTGCCACGTCTCTCATTGCTGTCAGAATTGGCCAAGGCTCTTTGTATCGAGCATCTGTGCAGAGAGAAGACATTGGCGTGAGATGGAGGATATTCACCGCTGGTTAGGCATCCCCGGGTTCTTTTATTTGGGACTTCGACATTGCCTAGGGCAACATATTAATGGAAAGGGCTATTTGACTTGAAGACTTGACATTTTTGCCCTCAGGAATTTAAGTTACCATTTTATTTTCAAAAAAAGTTATGTCTTATTCTGCAACCATTTAAGAAGATGTATTTTCTTGGCAATGGAGTTCACATTTTCCCACAAGATTGATCTGAAATAAATTATGTGATAGTGTGCAACCTGAACATTTTAATCAGCTGAGCCCTTGTATCAGAACCCATGATATTTTTTCTATAGAAATACTCCTAACCTTGATTTTCTTGCTTTAGTTAAATATCTATGTCAGTAAAATGTGTCCCTTGCATTTTTTTTAGTAGTAGCATATAAGAATATATACAAAAAATGAATGTTGGTAGAGTCATTGTGTTAAGGGTATATGTCATTCCTAAAAGTAGAGGAAAAGGTGTTCGTGATTAAAAGAAAATCTTTGAAAGCTGGCTTCTCTCCCTCACCTCTACCCCAGCCTCCTGGACTTCTATGGAGTGAGCATTTTTTTTTTATTGCAGTGCTGATGATTGAACCTAAGGGCATTCTACTTCCGAATTACACCTGCAACCCTTTTTAAGTTTTTAATTTGGAAATAGGGCCTCGCTAAGTTGACGAAGTTGGCTTTGAGCCTGCAATCCTCCTGTCTCAGCCTCCCAAGTACTGGAATTACAGGCATGCACCACCACGCCCGGCTTGGAGTGAGCCTTTCTGTGCTTAGCAATCTTCATGTGTCACCTTGCTGTGTATGAGTGTGTGGTATCTCTCAGTTGTGCTAGAACAGGAAAAGTGTTGATATTCACTGTGGTAGGCAGACTAATGCTCCGCTATGTATGCCCACATCCTAATTCCTAGAATTTGTGACTGCGTTACCTTACATATAAAAAGGGATTTTTCAGATGCTTAAGGACCCTGAGATGGGACAATTCTTGTGGATTATCTGGGTGATGCTGACCTAAGCGTATGAGTTCTTAAAAGTGGAAAAGCTTTTCTGGCTGTGGTCAGAGGGAGCGATGACCAGGGAAGAGAGAGCCAGAGACGCGGCAATGGACTAAACTACCCTGAGATTTCACCTAACCCCAATAGGAATAGCAATAATTAAAAATACAAACAATAATAAATGCTGGTGAGGATGTGAAGAAGTAGGAACTCTGATACACTGTTGTTGGGATTGCAAATTAGTGCAACCACTTTGGAAATCAGTGTGGAGGATCCTCAGAAGAATGGGAATGAACCTACCGTATGACCCAGCTATACCACTCCTGGGTATCTACCCAAAAGACCTGAAACCAGACTTCCATAGTAATGCATGTATATCTATGTTTAGAGCAGCACAATTCACAACTGCCAAACTTTGGAACCAGCCAGGATGTCCATCAATAGATGAATGGATTAAAAATTATGGGATGTACATACAATGGAATTATACTCAGTCATAAAGAAGAACAAAATTATGCCACTTGCAGGGAAGTGGATGGAACTGGAAAATATTATGCTAAGTGGGACTAGTTAGTCACAAGAAGTAGAGGGATGGATGTTGTCCTGACTTTTATAAAGATACTTTTTCTTGCTGATTGATGCAGCCAGCACTGAGAAGCTCTGCAATAATGCATGAAAAGCTCTTTATACTTTTAAGTTAAGAAAAGTTTGCATGATTATTATACCAGGTTTTAAAATGAAAACAAATTAATAAAACATGTTGCATAGTGAGGTGCAGCGTTCACTGTCAAATACGTGAAGCTTCCCTATTTATCATTTTCCTTGGGCTGGATGGTATTTGGTAGCACCTTTGTATTCCAATTCACTTGATTATCCACACATTGGAAATTTAGATCACTTCCAGTATTCAGCTATTCTAAGGAATATCATGAATAGGCTTGTGCATTCATACCCATTCAATGATTTCCTAAGGATAAATTCTTATAAGAGGAACTGCTGGCTCAGAAGGTGCATGCATTTCTGAGGCTTTTGAACATTGTCAAATTGCCTTCCTTAATGGAATGATCAATAGCATTTTGGATGCATCGGGGTTACAAATAAGAAAAAAAAAAAGCTTAGTTTAAATTGACTTAAACAGTGGAGATGTATTGACTCATGTAACTGGCAAGTCTAGTGATTAAGTGAATTTCAAGACGAGTTTGATTCAGCATTTCAGTAATACCATCAAGGACCTGTCTACATCCTTCATCTTTCTCCTTAGCCCTGTGCTGTCCCAGCTTTTTCTGTAGGGCTGCCAACAGTTCCTGGGGCAACATGTTTCCTAGTGTGTATACAGGGAGAGAATGGCTCTGTTATTTCACTTTATTTTACTTTGTGTGTGTGTGTGTGTGTGTGTGGCACTGGGGATTGACCCCAGGGACATTCTACCTGCAAGCTACACCCCTAGCCCTTTTTATTTTTTGTTTTGAAACAGGGTCTCCCTAGGCTGCTGAAAGTCTTACTATGTTGCTGAGTCTGTCCTCAAACCTGCAATCCTCCTGTCTCAGCCTCCCTAGTACAGGGATTGCAAGCATGCACCACCATGCCAGGCTGAGAATGGGTCTCTTTAAGAAGCTTTCTCAGATGGGCTCAGTGGCACTTGCCTGTAATCCTAGCATTTGGGAGGCTGAGACAGGAGGATTGGAGATTTGAGGACAGCCTCAGCAACTCACCAGACCCTGTTTAAAAATTTAAAAAATAAGCCGGGTGTGGTGGCACATGCTTGTAATCCCAGTACTTGGGAGGCGGAGAATGGAGGATCCAGATTCGCAGCCAACCTCAGCTACTTAGTGAGGCCCTCCGAAACTTTGTGAGATCCGGTTTCAAAATAAAGTATAAAAAAAAAAATAGGGCCGGGGGTGTAGCTGGGAGGTAGAACGCCTCTGGGCTCAATCCCCAGTACCGCAAAAAAAAAAAAAAAAAAAAAAAAGCCGGGCGTGGTGGCACATGCTTGTAATCCCAGTAGTTGGGAGGCTGAGACGGGAGGATAGCAGGTTCGCGGCCAGCCTCAGCTACTTAGTGAGGCCTTCCGCAACTTAGTGAGACCCTGTTTCAAAATAAAGATTAAAAAATTAAAATTAAAAAAAAATAAATAAAAAGGGCTTGGGGGCTTGGGATATAGCTCAGAGGTAAAATGCCCTTGAGTTCAAACCCCAGTACCAAAAAAAAAAACCACAACAGCAAAAAAAAAAAAAAAAGAAAAAAGAAACAAACCAAAAACCACCACAAACAAAAAGAAGATGTTCTCTACAAGAACAAGGAATGCTCTTTCCTGAAAGTCAGCAAACCTTTCCTCTTACTGGTCTGATTTTGGTTGATCAGGGATGAGAATATGCCGCTAGCTTACGCCTGAGTCATCGGCCCTCCCTTGAAGGAGGGGAGGGGAGGCTTCCTCCAGGACTCCAGGGAGAGGCTGGCTTGAGCTGAAGTGGGGTGTGCACTGAGGAGCACCTGCAGCACCCAAGATGCGCAGCATTCAGGAGAAAGCTCGGGATGTCTACAAGTTGAAAAGAAGGGAGGAAAGTGAATTTGTGAGAAATGGTGCTTCGCACTAGCCTGAGCGAGTCTCCCGTATGAAGAAACTCCCATGGCTGTAGGGGCAAATCCTGCGATCCTCCTGTCTCAGCCTCCCAAGAACTGGGATTACAGGTATGTGCCACCACGCCCTGCTGAGGTTTGCCTTTTTTATATTTATTAAGCTAACCATGGTATCTTCCCAGCATGATACTGGCACTCGCTTTACTTATATTTTAAATAAATAAAACTTAACATGTAAAACAATCAACATAGTTCCTGGAAGGTAGTAAGCATTTAGCTCTTGCTGTTAAAAATGTATATATTCACAGTTAAATATTTTCATTTGTTTCAGAGATATTCGTCATCTGTTCTCACTCTCCTACCCATACTTTAAATACAGATTTCTTAAAGTAGGGATATATCATGTGTGTGGGTGAAATGTGTTTGTACACGGTAGGGTCCTATAAATGCTGTGCATGTTTGATGATAATAACCTTCTAGTGACTTGCAGGGGGTAAGCAGGTCAGTGGTTCCCAGTCAATAACTTACGGGTTGGGAGATTTGCTCATGAAGATGCACACAATTAAGGAGCATCTGCTTCCATCAGCTGCTAGCGTGGAATCCCTCTCACCTTCTGCTGGGGCTCAGGCAGAGGCATCAGGAAAAAACATGTATTGATTTAAAGACATTGCTGTGTGGCCAGTTTCTAACTGGATCCCACCCTGTCATGCAAGAGATCTTCTGGTGTCTCCTCAGGGTGCCGTTGGTCTTGCAATTCTCTTTGATAACATTCCATTTTGCTACGGTTCTTTCAAACCCAGCCCCAGAGGAGTCTGGGAGGGGGAAGTATTAACATTTAGATTAATTTCTCATGGCAGTTGTGATATTGGATTTTTTCTCTCTTGCCAGCTCGCTTTAAACTGGTGTAACCATCGTGGTCTCCAGTGGACCTCTTCAATAGCGAGCGCTGGTGGAAAAATGTCTACTAAAAAGGATTGTATCAATTCAGCCTACCCTCAGCGCTTGGTACAAAGACCTTGCCGTGTTCAGCAGAACTGAAATACATTTGTAAAAGTGTCACTATTTATATTTCAGGGACCTTTAAAGATCATTTAGTCCCTCCAGGTCTCTGAGTAGAGCAATTGCCTGGTCAGGCCAGAGAGGTAATTGTCATGATACATACAAGAAAAACTTTTTCTTATTTCTGCTTAAAACCTTTCTGTTGAAATCAAATATGTATGTAACTTCAAATATAACTCTTGTAAGGAAGAGGTTTGGAGAAACTTGGAGACTCGAAGCTTAATTATTAGATGAGCTCTTCTGTAATAGATAGTTGAAGCTCATTTGTATGTAATGAATATGCATGACGTTCCATATATTTAAGTGTTAGAAATACCACCTCCATTCATTTTTCTATATCACACTGAGTTCAACTCTGACTCTTAATTTTTCAGCTGCCAGTTTGGGGTAAACTCTTCACCTCTCTTCTTTTCTCTAGAATCAGGGCATCCTATGTGGCTCTGGGGACACTGGTAAAGGACATCTACAAATGCCACTTAATCTTGGGATTCAAGTTTAATAGCCCATTAGGAGAAGGGTGAGTTTGTCACTGTGGACCAAGTGTGGGCCTGGCCACCTTTATGGCAGCTTCTAAGACTTGAGGGAAGAGCCATGGGATTGCTAGCAAGAGAATAGATTTTTATTTAGAGCTCATCTATAGGTATGGATTCTCAATTTAAGACATATCATTGGAGCATGACTTGACACCCAGATGTCAGAGCACAGTGACAGTTTAAGCACTCTAAGGGACTAGCTTTCTATAGTTGTCCATGGGAAGATGGTCACTGTGAGACATTTTTTAAGTCTTTGCTCCCCCCCCCAGGTGGGCTCGTACAGCACTCCCCATTTGCAGAACTGAGGCTCTCAAAAGAAAATTCAACCCTGTTTTCTTCTTCCACTGGAAGAAACTCACCCTTGAATCTACCTGTCAATGGACATCTGCGGTTGTCCCCCAAGAAATCATTTACACCATTGGGGTCAGCTCCTGATTTTTATTTGGAGATTCATGTTATTCTAGGGAACCTGACCCAAGCCCTTGAAAAACCCACCCATTGAGTGGTGTGGACTGGTGGTGTTACCTGCAACTCTCCTTGTGGTGGGCAAACTTAGAGCCAATTGATTTTCGACAAAGGTGCCAAACACATTGGCCCCACCATATCATCACTTCCTGGTTGTTTGGCATTGCTGGTACTAAATTACAAGCAAGGCCATGACATGCTTTTCAGTGTGGCATTCCTAGTCTCTAACACAGTGTCACTTACAAGAACTGTTTTGAAAGAAGAATCATTGTATCATCACTGCTGTTTACCATATTTTTACCTTGAGTTAAAAATTAATCAAAATAAAGAACTTTCAGAACTGAAAAATAGCTCATGGAAAAACCGGTCTATTAAGTCACATTTATGGATGAGGAAATTGAAATCCAGGGAAGGAAAGTGACTTCTTCAAAATAAGTGGTTTATGATATACCTGTGTGAGAACAAGTATCCTCTGCATATTTTTTTCAGGCTGTTTCCATCAGTCCCGGCGGCTGGTGATAGATGAGTGACTTCCATCTTTACTGCAAACCAAGCATTATGCTGAATTTTGAGTTTTACCTGTGTTATCTCAAAGCAGCCTGACAAAATTCACATAAACACTGGCCACATCATACCCATGGGGAATTGAAACTCATAGAAGTTGAGAAACTTGGCAAGAGATGGAAGCAGGGTTTCCGTCTCTACCTCTTTCTCGCCCTCCCCAGGCTCTCCCCCAGGTTTCTCTTGTTTTCCAGAGGTAGGCAGTGTATGAGCACCTATGGGCTGGGTGTTGACATGATTATTAGTTTATAAACCAAGATTTCTGAATAAATGGGAATTTAATTCAAAGTTAGAAGAAAAAGGCTGATATAAGGAGAAAGTCTTAATGATAGCAATAACCTGGAAATGATTGAATTTGATAGAACACTAAGTGCCTGCCAAGATATAACCTATTCTGTGTGTAAGAAAAAATTCAGAATCTACATTGGGCCATTGAACTCAGTCGAGGAAAATCATGCATGAAGGATTATTTATTTCGTATGTGTAACATTTCTGAACATTTGGGATATACTTAAGAGTATTAAAACTGTGCAGATAAAACTTTGCCTATGAGTCTGCTTTATTTGAATTTTTGCTAAGAGTTTATGCAAAGGAAAAGCAACTCTCTAGGTAGTCAGAGGTACAGGGTATGAGGAAGGCTTTGGAATGATTATAGTAGTATTTACATTGAGCTTTCTTAATCTCAAATCTGAAATCCCAATTGCTACAAAAATATGAAACAGATCTTGGAAGATTTTGGATTTTGGACTTTGAAGATTAGGGATATCAACCTAAAGTTTTATGCAAATATTCCAAAATCCAAAACATCTCTAAATCTGAAACACTTTTGCTTACATTCATTGTGTGTGTGTGTGTGTGTGTGTGTGTGTGTGTGTGTGTGTCTGTGTGTGTGTGTGTGGTACTGGGGATTGAACCCAGGGATTTTCTACCTCTGAGCTACACGCCCAGCCTTTTTTATTTTATTTTTGTTTTGAAACAGGGTCTTACTAGGCTGCCAAGAGTCTCATTACTCTGCTGAGATTGTCCTCAAACCTGTGATCCTCCTGTTTCAGCCTCCCAAGTACTGGGATTACAGGCATGAGCCACCACACCCTGTTACAAGCATCTTTGGATAGGGACACTCAGCCTGTATCTGTGTGGCTGCCTGTCTTGGACCTGGCTGGTGGGGGGCAGGCAGTGGAGGAGGAGAACAGGTGACCACACGCCTGTAGACGTGACACTAGCCCTAGAGCTCTGAAGTGGACCTGGCGACGGAGCAGCGCTTCCTTCCCTCCTTCCACACACACGCCACACGTGGTGTTGACAGCTCAGTGTGGCGTTTCCCTCCAGTGTTCTGACATATGTCTTAAACAGCTTGCTTGCTTTGAAATTATGTGAATGGGGTGATGAAGAAGAGGAAGCAAATATGGGGTTGTTTCTGTCCCCATTCTCTCTAGGATTTCTATTGTTTGGGTATACTACAAAAGAGGCTAGAATATCTTTTCCAAGTGAAGCTGTTAATGGAATAATAGTGAAACAATACTAAGACAATACTAACAACTAGATAGCTATAATACTAGTTCTTATCGAGGCTTTATCATGTGTGTATGACTTCACTTAATCTCACATTAGTTGATAAGGTAACTCTTCAGTTATCTCCATTCTACCAATAGAGAAACTGATACTTAGATAAGTAATATATCTAAAGTTACACAGCTGGGAATTTAATCTCCAGAATTTGGGGAGAAAAACACGGGTTCACTATGTGAAAATGTGTGTGTGTGTGTGTGTGTGTGTGTGTGTGTGTGTGTCCTTCAAGTTAGCATCCAGACAAGTGAGGCAGTGTCTTATAGTGTTTAAGAATTCTGTCACTTATTAGATTCATGAGAAGATGTGTATGTTCCTTGAATGATCTCCCCAGATATTTTGTAAGGTCTTCTGACACTTGTATTCTCATTAGCTATGGTCTATAATATTTCTCAGGAGTTTGAAATTAAAAAAAGAAAAGCCCCTAGTGCCAACTCTTGTGTACTATGATGTTAGCAAGTTCCACACACATAGATAATGGGGCAAGAAAATAGTGAACTAAGTACAAGTCTCTGTGCTCCCAGGATGATGATTAAAACTGATGACAGTGCCATTAGCACTAATGGGAATGATGCCATTAAAGGCAAGATGAACTGCACAGATTTATTTTTCTGTTATTTTATATAATTAGAGTAACCAGGAGCAGGGTGAAGAAACAGAGTGGCTGGACCTAACTCTTTGTGTAGAACCTGATTATACTCAGACTGTGCAAATGTGGCACACTGACTGGACTTATGGATGAAAGTCATTTTGTGACTTCTTAGCATCTCTGTGGAATGGGTTCCTGAAGGGGAAACTGCTGAACACAAGGAGTTTTCAATGTGGTTTTCTTTGATACTGCCAAATTGCCTCCCTAATAATGTTATTATAGCTTTTGACCCCAGGACAGTAGAAGAAAAAAAAGTCTGACTGTCACTAAAAATTTTGTGGCTCCTTTACCCCCCAAACTACATTGTTTTCTTTTCCAAGAAATTTTTGGTGTTTACAGAGAGAAAGCATAATAATGACATTTATTTTTTAATTTAATTTTATTTCATGGCGGGTACAGTACTAGGGATTGAACCCAGGGTAGTTTTACCTCTGAGCTACAACCCCACTCAGAGTCTCAGTAAGTTGCTAAGGGCCTCACTAAATTGCTGAGGCTGGCTCCAAACTTTCAATTCTCCTGTCTCAGCCTCCCTAGTGCTGGGATTATAGGCATGCACCAACACTCCCAGGTTAACTCAGGGGGCATTGTGTGTGTGTGTGTTTTTGTGTGTGTGTGTGTGTGCATGTGTATGTGTTACTAGGAATTAAACACAGGGGCATTCCCACTCTGAGCTATACAACCAGCCCTTTTTTATTTTATTTTGAAATAGGGTCTTGCTGAGTTGCTGAGGCTAGCCTTGAACCTGTGATCCTCCTGTCTCAGCCTCCCAAGTGCTGGGATAACAGGCGTGTGCCACCCTGCCTGGCTAATAATGGCATTTAATTGAGTCCTAACTGCCGATGTTTCCTCCCAGGAGCCAGGTCTGCTTTGAGGAGGGCTGACAGCCTGCATGTCACAGGGCAAGGAGCTGAGAACTGACAGGTTACGTGACCCAGACTGTGTTGCTCCAGCCACCGCTTCTTCCCTCCCTTCTCATCCTTCTGAGGATTTCTCCTCTTTAAGTGTGCTGAATTCTTGACCCTCCTAACTGTAGCTTATCTATTGTGTTGCTTTGCTAGTATCCTTGCATATGAATCAAGATTTTGTGAAAACTCAGCTGTCAGAGACCATCTCCTTTTACTCCTCTTTTAATTAGTGAGTTTTCTGGCAGCCTTCATTGCTCTGTTTTGAGAAATATTGAATGTTACAGAAATTATAGTGTCATTTGTTGCCGTAGGCCAGGAATTGGGGCTATTTACTCTACTGGGTTTAGAAATTTCTATGTGAATTTATGCATGGTCTTTAGGGCTTTAGGTATTTCCTATGATGTAAAATGACGCAGACCTGGAGTTCTGACCAGCAGAGTCCAGGAAAGACGACACACAGACACTTCAGTACAGATGGTGCAGCTTCCTCTTTATTCCTCTCTCTCAGCTTCCTCTCTCACCTTTTTTTCTCAGCTTCCTCTCTCTCAGCCTCCTCTTAACATCGGCATCCCGCTTATATTATGTACGAGCAACCCCTCCCCAATCACGCCAGAAGCAATCCTCCAATCACACCTCTCTCACGCCACATACACGCAGGCCAGGCCTCCTCTCATAGGCTCTCCAGCAGCAAGCACGCAATGAGCATGCACCAAACGCGTGCGCTTCTCAACTGCGCATGTGCTAGGTCTGGT
>PVJS01002362.1:72954-85633 GCA_004027185.1 Glis glis | reverse complement strand
CTTTTTTTTTTTTTTTTTTGCGGTACCGGGGGTTGAACCCAGGGGCTGAACCCAGGGGCGTTCTACCTCCAAGCTACACCCCTGGCCCTATTTTTTATCCTTTACTGAAACCGGGTCTCATGAAGTTGCGGAGGGCCTCACTAAGTATCTGAGGCTGGCCTCAATTCTCATCTCACTCCTCTATTTCACTTTGGCTTCTATGTACATCCTCACAAACAAAAATTCTACAAAGTTGGAACTCCAGCTCAGTTCTAAGAACTACAGCTTTGTTCACAAGCCACACTGCAGACACTTAAAAAAAATTAAGTAGATAATCTCAATACTTTTGAACTAGGAAATCCTAGGATTTGTCCCTAGTAAGCACTCTTCTTAATTTAAGAGCTAGAAAATGGATAAATGTTAGCTGGCGTGGTGGCGCACGCCTGTAATCCCAGTACTTGGGAGGCTGATATAGGAGGATTGCAGGTTCAAGAATAGCCTCAGCGCCGCGTGGTGGCGCATGCTTGTAATCCCAGTACTTTGGGAGGCAGAGACCGGAGGATCCAGGTTCACAGCCAGCCTCAGCTCTCTCGTTCTCTCTCTCTCTCTGTCTCTCTCTCTCTCTCTGTCTCTCTCTCTCTCTCTCTCTCTCCTTAGTGAGGCCCTCCGCAACTTCGTGAGACACAGTTTCAAAATAAAGTACTGCCCTCCTTCTCGCTGTGTTTCAGGTGCTGCAAATGTGGAAGGCTTGAAATGAGGGTCTGGTCACTGTCTGGATTGGCAGGTGATGCTAAAAACCTAGCCCAGAGAGCCTGAAAAGTAATATTGCCCAAAAGATGCAGGATAAAAAGAAGAGAAAATTTACAGGACATCAGACTGGACCAGCACCTCTCCCACACATGGCCCTGCCACACCCTTCCCTGGGTCTTCCGTCAAGTTCCCAGGAGTTACTGTGAACTGGGTCTGTGTCTTAGTCCTCCTCTGATAATTATACTCAAACAGAAGCCACTGCCCTGCATGCACGTGAGCACTCCAAGCTTGGGACACTGGCCATGCTGCTCTCTCCAAGGAAAACTCGCTGCGGCCTGTCGTGGCCCAGGTGTGTCACACACAAACACCCCACAGTCCCGGGAGGGCCCTGGAGCCCCCAGAGGACAGCAGTTCCCTCCTCGATTCTGCCATAAAACATGCACATCTGTGTTCAAGCCCTGTCACCAATCACTACACACCAGGAATTCAAAGCCTTAGACGCGCCTGTAATCCCAGTACTTGGGAAACTGAGACAGGAGGGTCACAGGTTCGAGGCCAGCCTCAGCAACTTAGCAAGACCCTTAGCAATATAATGAGACCCTGTTTAAAAAATAAAAAATAAAATAGAACTTGGGGTGGTGTATCTCAGAGGTAGAATGCACATGGGTTCAATCCCTAGTACCAAAAAAGCATAAAAAGATTCAACACAGGTGGAGGCAGGAAGATCGCAGGTTCGAGATCACTTTAAGCAGCTTAAAGACACCCTGTTTCAAAAAAATAAAAATTAAAATAAGGCTAGGTGTAGCTAAGAGGTAGAACACCCCCTCCAGGTTCAATCACCAGTACAAAAAAAAAATTCAACACTTATCTGATTAACATGGTAATCTCTATAATTGTCTCCATACTACAATTTCCATCAACCAAATAAGTACACATTTGGGATAGATCTAAAATATATGTCTTCACAGCAGTAAGGCCTGTTGTTGTTTGTGTATCTACTATGAGACAGCACCAGCATCAGAACGGCTTGTCTGAAGTTCATGTTTGCTGAATGGGAGCTTGTCTTCTTTCATCAGTCAGAAGACCGTAACCACGCTGTGATCATGTTACTGCTCTCGCTCCCTTTGTGTCTCAGAGGAAACTTTATTCTTTCTGGTTTTCAGTAGTAATAGAAGCATGTGTGGTATGTGCATAAAGGAAGACATGGACACGAGTGCATAAATGTATTACGTCTCCTGGCTTCAAGGGAAAAAGCAAAAAAATCAACATTCCTTATGACCTGCCCACCTGCCAATGACTGCAGGACTAAATATTCCTTGATAAAGTCAGTAATAAACATTTCCAAGCAGCATAACACTTTATAGGCTCTGGAATCACACCTTCCTCCATCCTGACTTATACCAACTCCACTAAAGAAAAATAATTAGTTTTAATAAATACATTAAGCCTATTTGCTGCTATAAAAGCTTCACACGTCTGAACAAATCTTAGGAGTTCAAGTTTCCTCTTTACTAAGTTTCCGTCATTCTTCCTTTTCCCAGTGCCTCCCAGGAGGAATCTGGCAAATCTAAGTTCAACCCTGGGCTGGAGTGTAGCTCACTGGTAGAAAGATTGCCTGGCATGCATGAGGCCCTGGGTTCAATCATCAGCACCACAAAAAAATAAAATAAAATAAAACAAAGTTTTACCTCTTTTTGCACTGGGAATCGAACCCAGAGGCATTCTACAATCCTCCGAGGTACACCCCAGTCCTATTTTTTTTTTTTTAATTTGGAAACGGGGTCTTGCTACACTGCTGAGAACCTTGCTAAATTGCTGAGGGCTGAGCTTCAAATCTGCAGTTCTCCTGCCTCAGCCTCCCAAGTACTGGGATTACAGGCATGCACTACCATGCCCGGCTAAAGTTTGACTTCTTAATGTATATCATCATATTAGCTATTCCCACTCAATGGTTATTAACCCAAAATATGTGTAAATTGCAAAGTTTCTCTTTAAGTCTCTTACACCTGCATTTTCCATAACAAGATATTTTCCATGCTTTCTGAAGATAAAGGCAAAGAAAAATGTATGGTATGTGCACTTAGAAAAATAAGAACAACAAAAACAAAACCTACTGTTGCTCAATGAGCCTTCTGCTCCTGGTGAAATGCTGGGGCCCAAGGCATGAAGATGCCAGACCTGATGGAAGTCAGTGTACTCTGATGCCTGCAGCGACAGTGCCCCTGGGGACAGTCCCCAGACAGCAGCTGCTCAGGACTCAACTCTGGGACCTTACCCCTTACCACCATGGATAAGCTACAGGGAACATGGCCTCTGCATGCACTGAAACGAGGACTCTGGGAGTCTACAAGCAGAAAGTGAGATGCAAAAGCCAGCGCCTTGGGCTGCAGGGCTACTAAGAAGTTGTAATTCTCAGGGTCAAATCACTTGCTTCCTAGGCAGAAACAACTATTTTGTTACAAACGAAGATCAAAAGATGCCTCTAAATTCTGCCTGCTTAGCATCTGCCCATTTCCTAGTTCAGTAGGAGTGGGGATGTGCTTAGGACTTTTACATGTGGGAGAATCATTCCTTCACCTGGGGCCCTCTCTTACTGTTCTTTTGTGAAAAGTCAGAATGAGGAGAGTGACAGGAAGGAAAGGAATCACAACCTTCCAAAACAACTGGGAGGCCCGGCAATCTGCAGGGGGCTAGGCACCCCTTCACCCAGAACTTGTTCTGAGATGCGCCCTTTGCAAAGTCACTCACACAGGCTGGGGGACTGCCTGCAGTTCTTGGGCTGTTGTTCTTGGGCTGCACACCTTCCAGCACCTCTGTGCTGAATACTGCTTCTGAGCATACAGCAGTGTGGAAAAGGCACGGTGAGAGAAGCGGAGAAATGATGTCCACATACCATGTGAATGACTGGGCTCTCAGGAAGGAGAAGAAAATGGAGCAGAGATAAAGGTGGCCACACATTACAGGGCCAGTGATAGAGCTGGAAATAGCTTCACATACCAGCACACGCAGAAAGCCTGCATTTGTTTAACCACATCCACTAAATGGCAAGACCTGGTGTGCTGTCCAATTGTGTTTTAACAGAGGAATGCCAATATTTGCAATTCTGAAGAGACAATTTGCATGTCAAGGGATTCCATGCAACACAAGCCAACACACACACCTTCCCAGCACTTCCCCTCACAGAACCTATCCTTTACTGAGGCCATAAAAATATCTAAAGTATTGTAAGGAAACTTCTGAGACAGATAGGGACCACTGTGAGAACCCATGGCCTCAGCCCCAGACCTGTCATCCATTAAGAGAATGATATACAGAAAGGACGGAAAACACTGGAGCCCTCAGCCCTGACCTGTCTTTCCTTCAACTGTCCTGCAGTTTTCCTTCCTCCCACATTTTCCAATAACCTTAACACAAAGACCAGAGTGGCCATAAGACAAGGTACACCTTAAAAGCCAGAATACTAGTGCCATACATCTCCAAAAATAAACTAAATAACTACTGATCTGTATCTTTCCCAAAAAAGAAATTCCTCATGACCTCATGACCACTGAGAAATACAGGTGTGAGAAATGCAGAGATACACCGAGAAATACAGGTGTGACCACTGTCCTGTCCTAATCCTGCATTTGCATTTGCGGCTGGTCCTTCAGTGGAGACTAATTTGTCCCATGGACTGTACATATTTGTAGGAGGAGGTCTTGCTAAGTTGCTGAGGCTGTCCTTGAACCTGCGATCTTCTTGTCTTGGCCTCGCAAGTACTGGGATTAAAGGTATGAGCCACCATGCCTGTCAGTTTCCTGGTTTTGAACTTTATGATTTCTTTACTGTTTTATCCTTTTTTTTTCTATTAAGTTTATTTCTCTTTCTCCATTTTGTAATTATGTATCTATAAATTTGTGCAATAAATTATATTGATTTGTAATCTGTTTTAGCACTGTAAAATAGATTTTACTCAAATCATCCCAGGTCAAAATGAAAGCAAATCATCTTTTAACATACAGGGCATTTCCTGAACTGATATCCAACAGAGCTATATTTGTCTCCATTAGTTCACATCTATAATTCATACTAATTGTTAATTTATTATTCATGGGGCTACCTTTAATGCCAAGGAGAAAATCTGAATCAGTCTAGTTCAAAATGAAAGGACATCCTCTGAATTAAGCAAATCCATTTGCCCTGTGCTATTAGAAATGTACAGATCTTATAGATTATTCCTTGACTTAAAACATTAGATGACATCAGACTCTATCTGTGGTTAAGTCACAGCATACTAACAACACATGCATATACTCTAGCAGGAAATTTCACAAAGTGTGTGTCTCCAAACCATTTACAATTACCATTCCATGTAAGTATTATCATTTAACTGTACAGCACTGAATGATGAAATTAAAACTCAATAGCAATCCTGTCTCGCAGAGCACGTGCAGGGCAGGTAATAGAAATATTCAGTGTCCCTCTGAGGCCTCAACCAGCAGGCACAGTGCCCTCTTCGCCGTGGTAACCACTGTACCGCCTGCCAGTCAGCACAGGTCAGATACAAAGGGCTCCATCCTGGCCTTGGGAGAATCAGGGTTTCCCACCTCTGTGTTCCTCTGGTGATCCTGGGGGAAAGTACTCAGGGCAAATGTGCATGTGTGGCTGTAGGGGGAGCCTCATTTCTTTAGTGCTTTGCACACAATACAATTTTATTAATATTGAAGTGCTGATCTGAGGAAGGGGAGCAGGGGAGAAAAGCGGCACTGTTTGTGAAAGTGAGTGCAAGGAAGCAAAAATAGCACTCCCTAGTGTTCCAGCATCAACACCTTAACCAAGACAACGAGGGTCTAAACCAATGACAGTCTTCATGGGGCTTACTGTGCAGAACCAAGAGAGGAGTTTCTGGGGACTGCTTTTCCTGTAATTTCATTCAGAAAGAAAGAGAAACAGCTTGAAAAACAGAAGTAATTCATTTTTACCTAACAACTAAACATTAGTATTCTCAACAATTATGGAATTATTCATTTCAGAAATAAGTTGGCTAGTAACATTTGCTTGCAGATGGCATCTTAAAATAAGAGAATATGGGCTGGACGTGGTGGCTCATGCCTGTAGTCCCAGTACTTGGGAGGTTGAGACATGAAGATCACAGATTTGAGGCCACCCTCAGCAACTTAGTGAGACCCTGTTCCGAAATTAAAAAATAAAATAAAATAAAATAGGGCTAGGGGTGTAGCTCAGAGGTAGAATGCCCCTGAGTTCAAGCCCCAGTACCACACACACACACAAAAAAAGAAAATAAAAAGGAGAATATACTTTACCCACCAAACCAGGGTCTAAATCCCTCACCCCTATTTTTTTAATTTTTGAAACAGGGTCTCACTAAATTGCTGACAGCCTTACCAAGTTGCTGAGGCTGACTTTGAACCTGTGATCCTCCTGTCTCAGCCATGCACCATCACGCCCAGCTAAATTACTTATTTTTTAATTGCATTGTTTCCCAGACATAAGAACAAACCCAAGCACAGTTCTTAACAATCCTGTGGCTTTCCCTCAGCAACTACCTGGCTCCCTCCTGGCCTGTGCCAGTGGAACTGCACAGGACCCTGGGCTGAGCTGCTGACCCAGGCAGTCCTGCTTACAGTCTGCCCCTTTGCAGACAGCCCATGAAATACAACAGGAAAAATCCAAGAAGCTTCCTTGCTTTTTCTCAGGGACTTGCCCAAAGGGGGACTTCTCTCTTCTGCAGATTGTTCTATCTCCAAGTGAAGCTTGGAGCCACCACCAGCCTGAAGGGAAAGACCCCACTTAGCGGGCAAGAGAGTAGAGGGAAGGGTGAGGGATAGTACCAGTGACCTCCTGCACTTTGAACAATAAATCTTCTTACTGTTTAACTCATTGTGAATTGGGTTTTCTATTCTTTGCCATCAAACCCCATGTAGTCAGCCAGGTGGGGTGGCACACACCTGTAATCACAGTACTTGGGAGGCTGAGACAGGAGGACTGCAGGTTTAAGGCCAGCCTCAGCAACTTAGCTGAGACTCTCAGCAACCTAGCAAGAACCTGCTTCAAAACAAAAAAATGAAAAGGGCTTAGTGTATAGCTTGGAGGTAGAATGCCCCTGGGTTCAATCCCAAGTATAAAAAAAACCCAAAAAACAAAAACCACATGAAAAACATGTAGTTGATCCAAGCCACATCCATACCCAAATTCATAATTATCATTTGTCCTCTCTTCCAAATTTTCCCCAAGCATTTTTATTTTCACAGTCATAATGATTATAAGTTTTATATTCCTCTTTTCCCCTTAATATTATAATCATTTTTCCATTTTATATATACAATCTTTATAATTATTACTTTAGTATCTGCAATATAGCTATCACATAAAGGTATTTCAGTTTGACTTCATAGTTATAAACCAAATTACTACTGCAAAGCTTCCTTAACACACACACACACACACACACACACGACAATGACCACATAAGTATACATCCCCAAGACAACAGTTCACAAAAAGCAATAGTAACTGGATATCTTATTTTCTTATAACAAAAAAATCATCACACTAGTTGAGAGTGAAATAATGTTCCAAATCTAAGTATTTCCCATCTGCCTTAACCAGATTGAGCTCAATATTTAAAATCCAGAGCCAGGCGTGGTGGCGCACGCTTGTAATCCCAGTACTTTGGGAGGCGGAGACCGGAGGATCCGGGTTCACAGCCAGCCTCAGCCCTCTCTCTCTCTACTTAGTGAAGGCCCTCTGCAACTTCGTGAGACCCGGTTTCAAAATAAAGTATAAAAAATTGGGCCGGGGGTGTTGGGCGGAGGTAGAACGCCCCTGGGTTCAATCCCAGGTACTGCAAAAAAAAAAATAAATAAATAAAATAAAATCCAGTCAGCAAATGTATCAAATCTGGCAATACTAAAAAATATTTTTCAACACCTGCTACATAGAATGGAGACAGCAGTAAAGGGAGGGGCAGGTTTTGCCCGATATTTTATTTTTTTGTTTTGAAACAGGGTCTCACTAGGTTGCTGAGAATCTCACTAGGTTGCTGAGGCTGGCTACAAACCTGTGATCCTCCTGTCTCAGCCCCCCAAATACTGAGATTACAGGCATGTGTCATGGCTCAGTTCACTTTTTAATTAACATTCACTTCAAATAGCAGATGGACTTCAGAGGAGAACGTATAAGCAACAGTATTTGGCCTGCATGCCCATCATCTCTGTTTGAATGGAGATTTGGGGTGGAGAGGTGCTTATGAAGGGGCTAGCATGCCCCGACACAAAGCCAGCTCCATGAGTCACTCTGGGCTGGAGCGGCTCTCAATGTCCCCCAAGCTAAAGGCTTGGTTGCCAGCCCATGGTGTTCCTGGCAGGTGGCGGAACCTGGGAGAGGCAGGGCCTGGTGGGCTAAAGAGAGGTCACTGGGCGTAACCTTGGAGGGGAAACTGGGACCTGGTCCCTTTTCCTCTTTGCTTCCTGGCCACCAGGAGGTGAGCAGTCTTCTGCCACTACATGCTCACTGCCATGATACTCTGCCTGGCCACAGACCCACATGGGGCCATCTAACCACGGACTGAAGCCTCTGAAACCATAGCCAAAATAAATCCTTTCTCCTTGTAAATTGATTATCTCAGATATTTGTCACGGCAACAGAAGGCACTAGAGTTTTATCATATTCTACCTCATCAGTCATCAGCCACCCAAGGCTGATTTCTCTTGGCTGCTTGTAAAAGAGGGAAGTTCCTGCTGAGCACGGTGGTGCACACCTGTAATCCCAGTACTTGGGAGACTGAAACAGGAGGATCACAGGTTCAAGGACAGCCTCAGAAACTTAGGGGGCCTCTCAGTAACCTAGCAAGACCCTCTTTCAAGCTGACACATAAAATAGGACTGGGGTTGTGGCTCAGAGGTAGAGTGTCCCTGGGGAGTACCTATCTGCCCCATCTGCCACACCCACCTGAGACTTGAAAAGTGACTGCCCTTCCTAGGCAGGAAGCAAGAACTTCTGCAAGGGATTGTTGGGGGAAATCAGTCAGTTGCCCACTCATTCTTCCTGTAAGAAATGTGAAAGTAACCTGGCTCGTGGTGAGTTCAGTTAGTAATCACATTCTAATGAACGAGGTTGTAATTATCCTACACTGATCAAATAGACACCAGTGATGCCATTTCCCTTCAAACCAACTCACCTCTTAGACATGCACTTCCACTCCTGATCCAGATCTGAGAATCACTCAGGGCTCTGAGGCTAGAGCCAGGAATGTGCCTTTTAACAAGCCCCTGGGTGACGCTAATGCTCATTAGAACCAACTCCCCAGGCAGACTCAGGATGTCCCAATCCCCAGAACAGTTCTGTATTACTAACGTGCAGGTTCCATGAGGCCAGGGCCCAGGCACCACCTCTCCTGCTCCCTGACATCTGAGGGGCCCTCCTTCTCTCCCTGCTCCAGCAACTCAGCTTCAACCAAGTCTCCACCCAGGAGGCACCAGCTCACCTTTTCCCTGGAAGCAACTAAAACCTGGCTCTGGTCTCCAGCTTGTTTTTCAAAGAAGGAATCACATTACGACAAACTTCTTTTCTTTTGCCCTGGTTTTTCATAAAGACACACACACACAAAAATTTTAAAGCACAAGAGACTGGAAATAATATGCATGGTACAAAAACATAATTCACTTTCTCTCTTCCTTTTAGACTAGTCCATAAATTACCAAATGAGGATTACTACATAGCACAGACATTTCCAGATGACACAAGTAAAGAAATAGAGCAAAATGAGCTGTGAAGTGAAAATGTACGTATTTAACCCTATTTTCTCCTGTACTCCTGGCAATATGCCTTTGGGATTTCCAACAATAAATGCAGAAACTCCATATAAGGTTGCTATGAAAATTACATGAGAAAACAAAACAAAACAAAACAAAAATGCTCAGTCCAGCATCCAGCACAGACTGAATGCTCAAGAAGTCCTAGCTGTTATGATTAGACAAGGTCGCTTTCTACACATGCAGCTGGAACAGTCCTTGAATTAATCTGTTCAAAGTCTGCTTTTCTCCAGAGAAGAAAGTCAGAGCTCAGAGTTAAGAGCCTGGCCCAACACTGCAGGGTGAGAATGCCCCCGTGTTTCCTAAAGCACAACTGATACTCTTTCACCACTCTGCCACTCTTGCGTTCACACCCCTGACTGCACGGTAGGGAGGGACAGGAAGCCATACTGTCAGTGCCTTAGCCGCGCATCATCTATAAGGCAGGGGTAAACAGCAGAATGGAAGGCTGCAGCTATCAAGACAGCTGGTGACAGTAACTCAAGGTTACCTACCCACCAACTTTCCTATTTTCTGTGGTGGAGGAGGGCACTGCTCTCTCATCTTGGGTGGCTTCTTTTGTTTTCCTTGAGCCCAAACATCTTGTACACAACTATTATGCAGTGTTTGGGGGT
This sequence comes from Glis glis, assembly GCA_004027185.1. Taxonomy (NCBI): domain Eukaryota; kingdom Metazoa; phylum Chordata; class Mammalia; order Rodentia; family Gliridae; genus Glis; species Glis glis. The sequence continues at coordinate 75,477 of PVJS01002362.1, read as the reverse complement.
TTGTCTGGTGAGAGTTAGCTGTGAACATAAAGGCATTGAAAGATTTAAACTTCTATCCAACTAAAGGGGTGGGAGAGTAGGGAATCCAAGGACAAGCTCCTCTCCTCATTAGAATATAAAATGGAAAGTTATGTGTTTGAAAAAGAGCAATAGTTCGCTGTCATTTTTTAACTCTGAATTCCTTTTTTAAGTATGCTTTCATGTAATTTAAGAAGTTGTATTCTTTCTTGTGCATTCATTCCCTAAAACTTCACCCTTGTCTATTTATAAAGTTAATAATTAGAAGTTGAAAAAGCTGTCGATGTTTGCAAGACATGCTATCTTACTACAATTAATCTCTTGCACTAAGCAATGAGACAGTCCTAAGGATCTTTGTTTGATATCACCTCGAATTTTTCAGAGCCACATTGACATTCTGTCCATGAAAGCCAGGCACAGCAATGACTTCATCTCTAGAATGAAGGGTAATTGATCTTAACTTTTCCTATCACTTTAACTCAAAGCACTAATGCAATTGAAGGCACAGATAAATAAAATTTCTGCAGGAAAAGGACATTGTGAAAGTCGACCTGTAAAAGGCACAAAGTACAACATATTTCAGGATCCCAATTCAGAAGACTCCTGCCCTGCAGCTTGGGTGAAAAGCTGATCATTTCTTTTAGGGGAAATTCAAATCTTGAAAGATCTAAGGTTTTCACCAGTTGCTATAGAAGGGGGAAAACCCCTAATATTACATAAAACCTCCTAAATTCAAAATGGAGCACTGTTTTAGGGCAGATTATTCATTTACATTAACCTGGTTGATGTGACACTTTTATTACCATGAAGGTCTTGTCAACTCTCTTTGCTGATGTTACCACCTAATTCCAATGTTTCACAAACAAAGCTACACAGTGGCCTGCTGGAGACGACTATAGCAGCCTGCTGCTTCCACCCCGTCTCGTGGCCTCTCCTTTCCCTCCACTCACGGAGGATATCAACCATCAGGATCCCAGAATGTGAGCACTGGTGTTTGGGCCTGGGACGTTTGCATGCTTTTCCAAATACAGGTCAAAGATGAGATCAAGGCAGAAATTCTACCACAGTTTTTTCAAAATCAGGGTTTAAAAGAAGGAGGGAAGGATGCTAGTTGTCATGTTAGATGACAATTATATTAGATGACAATATTTTCCTTTGCAAAACAAGTAATGGGCAAATTTATCTCTTTTGCTTTGCCTCTTTTACATAGAATAATACCCTTAAGGTGAACTGATCCAAAGAATGAAAACCCAACACACACACATCCCCCCAAGGTTGCATGCACACACATGTGCAAACACACACACCACACACATACCACACATATAGACACACATCACACACCACATACACTCAACACACATAAAACATACTAAAACACCACATACATGCATACCATACACACACATGCATACCACACACAGAGCACACCACACACCACATACAGATCACACACAGACACACACCACACTATACACTCACCACACACAGCACACCACACACCACATACAAATCACAGATAGACACCACACGACACACAGAGAGACTCACACCGCACACACACCACACGTATAACACAACCACGCATATCACATGCACAAACACCACATGCATATCACAGACACACACACCATATCATGCATACCACACACACCACGGACATCACACATACCAAACAACACCACACACACTTATACCACATGCATAACACATAACACACACACCACACACATACCATACACCCACACCACACCACACAAACAGATGCACCATGCACCAGGCCTCACACACACCATGTACGCACACCACACCACACAGGTATGGACACACCACCACATGCATGCACCACACCACACCACACCACACACACCACACCACACACACGTGACGTGCAGTCAGCCCACGTTCTGGAGCCCGGAGCTCAGCTCCCACAGCTTCTGCCAGCACACTACCTGCTGCCCACACCTGTCCTGGCTGGCGGGATGACCTGCATCTTGCTCCCCGGGCTGGGTGACCTGCACCTTGCTCTGCGGCTGGATGACCTACACTTTGCTCTGCGGCTGGATGACCTGTGCCTTGCTCTGGGGCTGGATGACCTACCCCTTGCTCTGGGGCTGGATGACCTGCACCTTGCTCTGAGGCTGGATGACCTGCACCTTGTTCCGGGGCTTGATGACCCACGCCTTGCTCCAGGGCTGGATGACCAGCACCCAGCTCCAGGCTGGATGACCCGCGCCTTGCTCCCGGGTTGGATGACCCGCACATTGCTCTGGGGCTGGATGACCTGTGCCTTGCTCCCCGAGCTGCAGTGCCCGCACCTGTCCCTGCTGGCTGGATGACCTGTACCTTGCTCCAGGGCTGGATGACCTACACTTTGCTCCAGGGCTGGATGACCCACACCTTGCTCCGGGGCTGGATGACCTGCGCCTTGCTCCCTGAGCTGGACTGCCTGCACCTGTCCCCGCTGGCTGGATGACCCGCGCCTTGCTCCGGGGCTGGATGACC